>BPVZ01000016.1:2201469-2249269 GCA_020521535.1 Rubroshorea leprosula
TCACTTCTAATTATATCACTTGTCATTTACATCTTGTACAAGATTCTAAACCACAAATGCATGGGACCCTACTTTCATTTCCTTTTGACATTCTTTTGGGCGCTTTCTTGTGACTATTTATTTAATTTTAAGGACAAATTCATCTCTTACCCGCGACAAATACCTTCTGATTTATGACGCTGCCAAGAATGATAAACAGTCCAATTTGCCCTATAATAATGCCTTTCTTGTTGAGTGGTACAATTCATTTTGACACGTGTGTGTCCCAAAAATAATAAATATTATTTATGTCACAATCTTAAAAACAATTAAAAATATTAATAGTAGAATCGAATCATTCCATCTAATAATTTATTTTTAAATTTTAATGTTTAAGTTTAATTTATTAAAAATTTGATTTTTATTTATTACTTAAAAATTCTTTAATTCCCTATAATTTCTCATGTTACAAAAAGATATTAGTAGTAAATAAAAATATTAGTAGTAAATATTTATGGGAAAGTTTTTTTTTATTTATTTATATTTTTTACGTATAAATATATTTATTCATTGAATCGAATAACTCTTATTATTTTATTAGAGTGTAATTTTTCCTCTCTCAGTATAAGTCTGATGATACTTTTAAATATATATATATATATATATTTACATAGCGTATGGGAAAAGTTATTCCAAATAATTTTTTCCCCAAAGTTATTCCGAAAATATATTGACCATACAAACACTAATTAGCTTTTTTCGTTTCCCCAATACTTTTTGACTTGGATAAGAAATCGGAACTTAGTCAATATATAATATGAACAATCTTAACAACTCATCGTTGACGTCGAATATTGGTAATTGTTGTAGTCTACAAATTAAATTAAATTAAATATTACCTTCATCTGATTTTTTTATATATATAAAAAAAAAAACAATACTTAGAGTTTGAAGAGAACAAGGTTTCCTCCTAACCTTCCTTTATTTTTTAATTTTTTATTGATCTCTGCGGCACACCGGTGCAGTACTTCTCCAAAACAAATGTTACTTAATAGGAGGAATAATTTTTTAATTATAAAGGAAAGTAACAGGAAATTTCCTTACCCATTAATTTAATCCAAAATAAATTAATTTTCCAAAAAAGTCCATAGTAAGTATTAGGTGCGGCCGCCAACAACCAAGGATCGATCATAACCTTCCGGATCACATCACGTTGCCAGCCATCACCGTTGATTTTGCCACGCGGCGGAATCCCATTGGTTATCCCTACGTGGAAAATATGGAATGTGGGTGCCTACACCTACAGTCCTTCCGAAACCAATAGAAAGCCGAATGGAAAAAATGCACACAAAAGGAGAGAGAAGTCTGTGAACTTATTGAAGCAATTGAATCGCTCTTTCTCTTAATTTTCTCAGATCTCTGTTAGCTTTTCCTTTTTGGAGGGATAAACTGTTGAGGTTTGTGGTGGAGAGAGAGTCTAGTCTGCTCCAAGATTTCGGTAAGCCGAAGCCCTAATTTGTTGTCTTCCTTTGATTTTGTTTGATTCTTGATGTTGATTGGTTGTTCTTTAATTTCTTTTGATTTTTTTTTTTTCTGTTTGGTTGCTGAGAGAATTTAGTTTGGAGTGAAGGTTCGTTTTTTGTGATTTTGTTAGATGTATGTCAGTGTTAAAACTGGAATTCAGTGCGACTACTAGTGTGAAGTTCAGTAAGGATTGAGGACTGTCTTTGTTTTATTTCGGTTTGTTGGAGAGTAATCTGAGTTGAGTGATTTGTTTACTAGATCATGATGTTTTTAAAAAAATTTCATTTTCTTTTTTCAGGTTGGAAATTTCTGATTTTTTTTTGGATAATCTGTTGTTATTTATAATTAATTGAAGGGTTGAATTTTTCTAGGGTGAATAGCAATGGGAAGAGGAGGGGAAGATTATGGGAAGAGAGAAGATCTTGGTGCTAACTCGTCAAGTCAAGAAACTTTCCCTGATTGGGCCAGGGATGCTTCAGAATGTGAAGAGAAGCACCAAGTGAAAAGACAATTTGGATTGTCTAGTGATGAAGTTGAGAAAAGGCGTCAGATCTATGGATGGAATGAGTTTGAGAAACATGAGGGGACGTCGATTTTCAAACTAATCCTGGAACAATTTAATGACACGCTAGTTAGGATTTTGTTGGCTGCAGCAGTTATATCGTTTGTCTTGGCTTGGTATGATGGTGAGGAAGGAGGGGAGATGGAGATAACCGCGTTTGTGGAGCCGCTTGTTATATTCTTGATCTTGATAATTAATGCTATTGTGGGAATATGGCAGGAAAGCAATGCAGAGAAGGCATTGGATGCTTTAAGGGAAATTCAATCAGAGCAGGCAAATGTGATCCGTGATGGTAAGAAGGTCTCAAATTTGCCTGCAAAGGAACTTGTACCTGGGGATATTGTGGAGTTGAAGGTTGGTGATAAAGTGCCTGCCGATATGCGGCTTTTGAGTTTGATAAGCTCAACAGTAAGAGTTGAGCAAGGGTCCTTGACTGGAGAGAGTGAAGCTGTGAGCAAGACTGTGAAGCCTGTTCCTGAGAATTCTGATATTCAAGGGAAGAAATGTATGGTTTTTGCTGGGACCACTGTGGTGAATGGAAACTGTATATGCTTGGTCACACACACAGGCATGAATACAGAGCTCGGAAAGGTGCACTCCCAGATTCAGGAAGCATCTCAGAGTGAAGATGACACTCCATTGAAGAAGAAGTTGAATGAATTTGGAGAGGTTTTAACTATGATAATAGGTCTTGTTTGTGCATTGGTTTGGCTTATAAATGTGAAATATTTCCTTAGTTGGGAATATGTTGATGGTTGGCCAAGAAACTTTAAGTTTTCATTTGAGAAATGCACATATTACTTTGAGATTGCTGTTGCATTGGCTGTAGCTGCTATTCCAGAAGGTTTACCAGCAGTTATCACAACATGTTTGGCACTGGGAACTCGAAAGATGGCCCAGAAGAATGCACTTGTCAGGAAGCTGCCTAGTGTTGAGACTCTTGGTTGCACAACTGTTATCTGTTCTGACAAAACAGGCACTTTGACTACCAATCAGATGGCTGTTTCAAAGCTTATTGCTATGGGTTCAACGCCTGACACCCTACGAGCATTTGATGTGGAAGGGACCACCTATAATCCTTTTGATGGAAAAATACAAGGCTGGCCAGTAGGTCAAATGGATGCCAATCTTCAAACGGTTGCAAAGGTCGCTGCTGTTTGCAATGATGCTGGCGTTGAGCAATCTGGGAATCATTTTGTTGCCGTTGGAATGCCCACTGAAGCAGCACTAAAGGTAGTATATTAAGAATGCCAGAATCTCTATGTCAATGATTCCATAGTTTGTTTCTTCACACGGAATTGGATGCACTGCTTCTCCTGGTCTACAATATTGCATAACCAGCGTTTGCTTGTCCTTGAATCCCATAGGTTGTTTGTAAAAGTTGCATGGCATGATGGCATAATTGAAGTGGATGGTTTATGTTGCACGTTTTTCATGTTGATAGAGTTTTTTCCTTTTCCAGGTTTTTGTTGAGAAAATGGGATTGCCTGAAGTTTATGGTTCTTCAGACCATGCAGATCCTCAACGTATGTTAGCTTATCACTGTCTTTTTTTCCTTGGTGGTCTATAGGTCCTAATATGGTTTGTTTTTAATGTTGTTATACTACATAAGGTTGTTCTCAACTATGGAACAAAATGGAACAACGAATTGCAACTCTTGAGTTTGACCGAGATAGGAAGTCCATGGGAGTTATTGTGAATTCAAGCTCAGGAAGAAAATCATTGCTAGTGAAGGTTTTTTGACTTTTCACTACTCCTTGCCCTACCTAGTTTTAAGATGATTTTTGTGGTTATGAAGCATATTTTCCTTTTTTCCTTTGTCAATCTAATGAAACCTCCTGAACACTGCAGGGTGCAGTGGAAAATTTACTTGAGAGAAGCTCCTTTGTCCAGCTTCTTGATGGTTCTATTGTAGAGCTGGACGCATGTTTTAGGGACTCAATTCTACAAAGTCTTCATGAAATGTCAACAAGAGCATTACGTTGTCTGGGTTTTGCATACAAGGAGGAACTTTCAGAGTTTGCTACATACAATGGTGATGAAGACCATCCAGCTCATCAGCTTTTGCTTAATCCATCCAATTATTCTTCGATCGAGAGCAACCTTATTTTTGTGGGTTTAGTTGGTCTAAGGGTAAGTTGCTCTTACATCCATTTGCATGGTTCCTTCTTTTTCTTACTTGATTTTACTTTTCTAATCTCTCTGAAATATTTATAAGGATCCTCCTCGGAGAGAGGTTCGTCAAGCAATTGAAGACTGTAAGGCTGCTGGAATTCGTGTTATGGTTATTACAGGAGACAACCAGAATACAGCCGAAGCTATTTGTCGTGAAATTGGCGTGTTTGGAGCTCATGAAGATATTAAAGCAAGAAGCATAACTGGAAAGGAGTTTATGAATCATCCTGCTCAGAAAAATCATCTAAGACAGAGCGGAGGTCTCTTATTCTCCAGGGCCGAACCAAGGCATAAACAAGAAATAGTGAGGTTGCTGAAAGAGGATGGGGAAGTGGTTGCCATGACTGGAGATGGAGTCAACGATGCACCTGCCTTGAAGTTGGCCGATATTGGAGTAGCAATGGGCATTGCTGGCACAGAGGTATCTGATCATTTACTGCTCCTAAGTTGGGATGACTTTCCTGTCTCATTCCATCTTATCTGTGCCCCTTTTTTATATATAACAAAAAAAAGGCTCTGATTTACTCCTGCACAAAATGCCAGGTTGCAAAAGAAGCTTCTGACATGGTGTTGGCAGATGACAATTTTAGTACCATAGTTGCTGCTGTGGGTGAAGGCAGATCTATCTACAACAATATGAAAGCTTTTATCAGGTTTGTATTTTCTGTAGTCTAGTCTAGAGAGGATATATGCAATGAACAAGAATCTAGTTTGTATTGTTTAAATATGTAATTTGATGATTAAATGTTGATTCTAGCCTGATTCTTTTGCTGAATTAGCAATTTGGGCTTGATATGAGTACAATATCTTTATGAAAAAACCTGTATCCTTTCTGACTAGAAGTTTTAGCTTGACGCACCTCTGTTCATTCAATCTTCATTGTTTCTTTCCATCTCTATAGAGTTTTTTTCTTATTTATATTTGCAGGTACATGATATCGTCCAATATTGGTGAGGTTGCCTCTATATTTTTGACATCTGCTTTGGGAATTCCAGAGGGTATGATCCCTGTTCAGCTCCTCTGGGTTAATCTGGTTACTGATGGACCTCCGGCAACTGCTCTAGGGTTCAACCCTCCAGACAAAGATATAATGAAGAAGCCACCCCGAAGAAGTGACGACTCATTAATTACTCCTTGGATCCTATTCCGCTATCTGGTATTGAGACCTTGTTCCCGTAATTGTTGTTAAAACCATTTTTTTAATAGCTTGTTTGAAGCAGAAATAAGTATTGAATTTTCTTTATAACTTTCAAGCTAACTTACACCTACCTTGGAACAGGTTATTGGATCCTATGTTGGGATAGCAACAGTTGGGATATTCATTATATGGTACACACACCACACATTCTTGGGCATTAATCTCAGTGGAGATGGCCATAGTATCGTTACCTACTCTCAACTTGCTAACTGGGGTCAGTGCTCTTCATGGAAGAATTTCTCAGCCTCGCCCTTCACAGCTGGGTCACAAGTGTTTGAATTTGATTCAAATCCATGCGAGTACTTCCACTCGGGGAAAATCAAAGCCTCAACTCTCTCCCTCTCTGTCCTGGTTGCCATTGAAATGTTCAACTCTCTTAATGCGCTCTCGGAAGACTCAAGCCTGTTGGCAATGCCCCCTTGGGTCAACCCATGGCTTCTTCTGGCTATGTCCGTTTCGTTCGGCCTTCACTTCTTGATTCTCTACGTGCCATTCCTCGCACAAGTTTTTGGTATTGTGCCACTTAGCCTTAATGAATGGCTTTTGGTTGTGGCTGTTGCTTTTCCAGTTATTCTAATAGATGAAGTTCTCAAGTTTATTGGGAGGTGTACAAGTGGATTGCGCTATGCTCGTCCAAGCAAGCTCAAGGCAGAATGAAAATTTGATTAGTTAGATTTAGTAGACATGAATTGTTACAAAACTTTATCAGTATCTGTTTGGACATAATAGTACTCTTCACTTAAGTTTCCATTATAAATTAAAGATTTAAGTACCATTTTAGTCCCTCAACTTTTCACAATTAAATGCAAGGGATTTTTGTTTAATTTTCTAATCTTATATTACTTTCAATACATAAATTTATTAGCAGTTTTAAATTTCATTGCAACATCTCAATAGACTTTTTGATCTGAATAGGATAAAAACCAGATTATCAACTTCAAAACTTAAAATTCACAGCTCAAGCCCTAATTATCAAGTTCTCTTGAAACGCTTTTCGTTAGATCCATTGCTAGACTCCATACTTTCTCCAAAATTCTGTTTCATTGTATAGCCTACCAAAATCTAGCCTTTGTTCTTACCTTCGAAACTAAAAGTGGTAGATCTTAGTTGCTCCAACTAAGGCACGTTAAGACCAAATTTTATCAGTTCAATTTGATTGCGTTATTCTGTTAGCTCTACCATCAACGTCTGCTTGGCATTTCAACAAACACATAGCGGGCAAGCAGTTCAATCCATGTAAAGAGCCATTTTAGACGCTAAAATATTTAAACTTCCATTAAAACTTTGATGGAAACCATGGATTACAATGCTACGCAACTAGAACCAGTAATTACATTACATGCCCTAAAATCCCAACTTAATTCTTGACAGCAAGACTTCCTCATCTTGGATGCCTCAGCCAAAACCCTAATCTCACCCACCGAACCCATACAAAGTCCTGCCCTGCCTCTTCAGTGCGTAGACGACATCCATCGCCGTCACAGTCTTCCTCCTGGCGTGCTCCGTGTACGTAACGGCATCACGAATCACATTCTCTAGAAAGATCTTGAGAACCCCACGGGTCTCCTCATAGATGAGGCCACTGATACGCTTAACTCCTCCCCTGCGAGCCAGGCGGCGAATTGCCGGCTTGGTAATACCCTGGATGTTATCACGGAGAACCTTGCGGTGGCGCTTTGCTCCACCCTTCCCCAATCCTTTGCCTCCCTTTCCTCTTCCAGACATCTTGAATTAGATTGAAAAATCAAAAGGAAATATCTGCACCCACCAGAACACAGAATTGAAACATTAAAAACAAAGGAAGAAATTAACAGATCAAAAATACAGATGGAGAAAATGCGTATTAATTCAGAATAAAATTTGATATTTACCCGAAATTTGGAGATTTTAAGAGATGCAGAAATTGATTAACTGAGGGATAGGAATTGGGAGCATTTTATAGGAGATAAGAGATGTGGAGTTTGTCGGACAGAGGGTTTAATCCATGTGATGTTTTCAGAGGTACATCGGCCGTCGATAAGTTTAAATGCACGGTCTAGATGGAGAGATGACTGACACGGATTGATGACGTGGACGATTTCATCGATTTGTGTTTCTTCTGTGAGTCCAAAAATATTTTAGCGTCTTTTGAATTTTGAAGGAAAAATACAGCGCGCGAGAATTTGCCGCCCCGAAATTGAAGGCCCATGAACTATTGGGCCGAATCGGGTCATCGGATCCGATCAACACCTCTGCGTCTCTCTTTTCCCTCCGAGACCGTACACGATGGGATTTTTCGATCGTATCCGCGGCAACCGCCGCTCAGAAAGCTGCGCGGAACAAATTCGTCGTTATGGAGCTTGGCTACAATGGCGAATCGTCTACGACTGTACGATGAATCGTGACCGTTGTTCAATCTCGCTGCTTACTCTATCTTCCTTTCTTAATGTAGCTCCTTCTCTATCCTCCTCCGTCGACTTCCACTGCGACCTGCTCGGGCGTTCCTTGCCCCTCCGCCTTCCGCCAGTTCACGCGCCTCGTTATTTGCGTTGAAGAGCTATGACATTGTTGCTGCCAGGCCAGGCCTCTGAACCAGACTGCGTTTGATTCCGTTTGCGAGAGAGCTGAGGTATTCGAATTTTCTCTTGAATTTTTGTATTATTATCAAGGATATTGTGCCGATTGGAGATTAGTGTTTATTCAAATGAATTTAGGTCGACATCATTTCGATTGATTATTCATACAAGTTGCCTTTCCTATTGAAACAGCCGATGGTTAAAACTGCTTTGGAGTTTTGTTTGTAACTGATTTTTGTGTCTCTGGAATTTCGGTGTGCAGTGTGGAGAAATCACATCTTCTGAACTCTGATCTTGTTATTGTGGACTTTCAATCCAGGAGGAAAATGATATCCAATGCCAAGGTGAGAATCGGGAAAATGTAGCAAAATTTTTAAATGGTTAGACTGCATGCTACATTTAGCATACCTACAATCTCTGATATTTGCAGCTACCATGTTTTAGGTGAAAAAATTAAGGCTGGTGCAATGAAGTAATCCTCGTGTTGTAGACTGTATTGTCATGGTTCTTGTGGTTGGATTGCCGTGTCCATGTTCTTGGATTGCTAGCTTCAGTTAGTTTATTACTAAAATTGGATAAAATTTGTTATGATTCCTTGTATGAAAAGAGATAGTTGCTTCAGCTTGAATATTAGTTTTATTGCATTAAGAGATGACAAGTGACAACTCCATCTAAAATATCTGAGATTAAATGAATGTTTTACTTACCTAGGCAATACACTCATTTCAGATGCTGGTCAATTGGACTGAAGGAAAGAATGTTATCTTCTCTAGTGCTGCACCATCTTTATTTGAACTTAGAGGGCCAAATGATGTTGTAACTCAGCATTATTATTTGGTGTGAATACTGAACGAGCTAAATTGGTTGTTTCCAAAAATTGTAGGTTTGCTGACTTAGAGAGAACCTGGCAATCTTATGAGGGTTGTGAGTTA
The DNA here is from genome assembly GCA_020521535.1 of Rubroshorea leprosula. Lineage (NCBI taxonomy): Eukaryota > Viridiplantae > Streptophyta > Magnoliopsida > Malvales > Dipterocarpaceae > Rubroshorea > Rubroshorea leprosula. The sequence continues at coordinate 2,210,395 of BPVZ01000016.1, forward strand.
ATATTTCATTTGGTGGAATTTCTTCTTCAGTGTCTTTGCAGGACTCTCATACCTATTGCTTTAAGGAGAAAGCACTTTTTCAAGGAGGCTATCAGAAATGAACTGATTTCATCCAGTGGGAAATGTGATTCTGTGGACATGCCTAAATGGGATCCCATCTCTAGTGGTGAAGGTGATTTGATACTGGAGGTGACATCCATCTTTGCCTCATTAAGGAATTGAAAACCACAAAAAGGCCATTGATTTTCCTTCTCATATTATGCCACATGGTTTCCAAGTGAAGAATCTGATAAGGCAATTGGTGCATCTGTTGGAATTGATGGGATGTCTGAAAGCTACAGCAGGCTTGTTATTCTTGCCAAGTTGAAGAGTCTTCAACTGATAAAACTAACATTTGAGCATCAAACCCCTGTTTTCTTGAATTCTGAAATGTTAGAAAATGAAACATGTAAGTCTTTTTGCTAGGACTGAATATATCTGTTGAAGATAAAATGGGTACCTATTTAGTGTGTGTTTGATTTGAATCCTATCTATATCTGTCTGTGTATGATAATGCTAATTCAGTTTAAGTTTTCTGTGGAATCTTGAGTTTGTTATTATTATCAGCGTGCAATATTTCCTTGTTATATGAAGAGCAGCATATTTGTCAACTTGATCATATTAGCCATTCATTTTGAACCTATCTATTAAATGCAGGGAAGTCTAGAGTGGCAAGATGGATAATTTCTAATCAACTTTCCTTGTCTCCTTTCAGCCCCATCTTGTATATCATGTATCTTTCAACAGGAAAGCTCAAAAATTCATTTGCAGCCTGAATATTGTCTAGCCAATAGCCATCTAACTATATTTTCACGATTGTCCACCTGCACATGGAAATTTGTTGAGTAGAGTGTTTTACCTTACCATCTTTAGAAAGCTGTAATTATTGTAGTTTCTGCTGATTCTCTTCATTGTATTATTATTATTATTATTATTATTATTATTATTATTTAACCTTGAAAGTTATAATAAAACATTTCTCATTGATTTGCTGCAGCAAGTGCCTTCTGCTTGGCGAAACCCATATTAAACAGGTATGATTGGCATGGTATGTAAGTAATTATCTAAGAGTTTTAATTGCAATTGCATATCATTTCAAGTTGCGATACTTGGTCCTACATCTCTCTGCTCCTCATGTGCCGCTGCATATCTTTTTATCTTCCCGTCTACCTGAACATTAGCAATCTAAGCCTAGCATTGGGGGTTATATATATATATTTTGTGCTTAATCATTAAGAAATGGCTTTTTCCAAGTATCAGGGATTTGGCATCTCCTCTGCTTTTGTTAGATTCATCATTCACTCATTCATCTTACCCTATTCTAAAATCACTAGGAAAATGCCTTTGTTCAATCCCCAAAAGCTCACCGAGACTTTCTTAGACATGAATTCTCTGTAAAAAATTATAATTTCCAAACAGAAGGTTCTTTTCCCATGAAAAACTTAGGTAGTAAGTACTTTACAAAGCGAATCGGTTTTTTAGGTTCAATGGTTCAACTCTAAATTTTAAATGTTTGGGTGAGGTGGTCAGAGTTTCGAACTCTGCTACCGTTGTGAACTCCACCAAATACAATTTGATGGCCGCGCACCTCATTTGAGGGGTAGAATGTTCACCCAGTTTGAGAATCGAATCCTCAGTTGCTAATAACTAATTCAAACTAATTTTCTAACCATTACCTTGTCCAAAAAAAAAAAAAAAAAAAACTTTACAAAGCAAAAGTAGTGATTTCGATGAGAATGTAGTGGGTAACCAGCCGCCAGCAAGGGCCGACAAGAATACAGAGAACACCGCCCTTCCACCCCCCCCCCCCCCTAGGGGTTGCCGCATAACTTGAAAAGAGCTGTAGCCTTTAATTGAAGAGAGCGTTCAGTGATAATTTTAAATTTCTACTGCTTGGCCTTTCATTATTAACTAACATGACCAATCAAATGATTAATGATCCTTTTTCTTTGATAAACAAAACAAAATTTATCGCACTTGGGTCTTCGGTCTAGTAACGTCAAATCACGTTTAAGTATATTCTCCCACTCTAAGATAACGATTCGAATCCAGTTGCTTACAAATTTATTAAAAAAATAAAAACAAAACAAAAATTATCGTATGACACATAATTAAGTCACAGTCCAAAAACAGTACTGAGGGGAACTATCAGGATTTGAATACTATAGTGAACACATAAAAAAGTTCTAATGTAGTGACAAGAACTTTTTACCTAAAAACTCAGGTTATTGGGTAAAGGATTCAAATTTCTTTTTCAACTTGAAAAAAATTGTGTAAGATATTTTCCACGAGTAACTTTTCAAGGTCTAACAGTTATCCTTCTTTTTTAGATCTAAAGAGAGATCTTTAACTTTGGCAAGAAGTTGCAACTCAAAAAAGAAACAAAAATGATTGATACCCTTTTGATCTTGATGATGGAATAAAACTTAGACAAGGTGGAATTGAATAGGCTTTAACTAAGGTAGCTAATAGCAGTCCACTTTATGTTGCTTCAAATTCAACTGAAATAACCTTTAACCATTATTGCTCCTAAGGAAAAGAAGAGCAATTCCGAGTGCATTAAGTCCTTTAATTTACGTCCATCATTCCTTCTCAGGACGATGGTGACTGTTACCCTAACCAGTCATCTGTTTCATCATCTTTTTTCTTTGATTTGGACTTTGCTTTTCTCTTTTAAGCAGTCTTTCAACTCATTTATGATATGAAATGTGAATGCTATAGAATATTGGCCATATGAAGTTCAATTAAACCAAATTTTTTTTGGCCTTTTGCAACTCTAATGACCTCCATTCATATTTGTTGCAATGTTGCAAAAAGAGCGCCTAGGCGTCCACTTACGCACTAGGCATAAATTAATATTTTTGGTTAAAATATTAATTTAGTCCCTCCATGTTTAAATTTGTCTCAAAACTTTAAAAAAATATCAAAATTATTTTTAAATCTAAATTTTTAATACCAAAATAGTCTTCAAACTTTAAAAATAATACCAATTTAGCTTTTAAAATTTGAAAATATGTACCAATTTAGTCCTTAAACTTTGATTATAGATATTAATTTGGTCTTTCAATTTTAATTATATATCAATTTTATTTGTAAATAAAAATATATTTTGATAATAAAATATGACTGTTTGATTTTACATATAATTAGTATTTAAGAAAAAAACTAATTTTATGACAAAATAAAAAGTTATATGACACTTTTATTAACAAAAGGACTTTTTGGTATTAAAAATTAAAGTTTAGGGATAATTTTGATATTGTTTGAAGTTGAGGATAATTTTGATATAAATTTGAAAGTTGAGGGATCAAATTAATATTTTAACTTTTATTTTTAAAAAATTTTCTGTTTTATTTTGACCTTTTTACAAAAAAAAAAAAAAAAAACCTCCTAAAGTGCCTAGCAGCACCTAGGTGGCACCTAAGCACCGCTTAAGGCTAGGTGGTGGCTGAATGGCTTCGCCTAGTGCCTTTTGCAACATTGATTTGTAAAAAATTTTAAAAGTCAAATCATTCATATGGTGTAGTTTAAAAAGTGCATATCAAAAAAAAGTTGATTTAACTTCAATACACTTGTCAAGAAGCTTTATTCAAAGAGTACTTTTATAAAAGTTTCAGTTAGAAACAAACTTTAGGACTGTAAGCAATAATGTCATCAAATTACAGTATTTACATATCTAATTTCAAGCTACGAGGTAACTTCAAATTTGCATCACAGTAGTAAAAACATGCAATCATTTAAAAAGATATTGACACGTACTAAGACACTAAACCTAGGCAGAATCATCCATTCATCAATATTAGGGGATCAAATTTGCTGAGAATGAATTCAGAAAATTGACCCAGTTTTCATCTTCTTCCCCTTCTTCCCCTCCCATCCCCTGGCTCCATTGAACCTGGTCAGGAGAAATCTTCTCAATTTCATCATTTCGTGCAAAACGTCCTCTGATTCTTGGTCTGCTGTCTGCCAAGGTTTTCCTACATGCATACTGACAAAGTCATTGTATTCATCAGTACTTGTATTCATATTAATTTGCCGCAATTCAGCAACATATGAATTATAAGCCCTGTCTGTATCTTAATTAAGTGTATGAGTATATATGAATTGAGATTAATGTTTTATCAGTCAGACTTGTAAAAAAATTAGACAAAAAAACACTTCTTAAATTAAGTCAAACATTACTGGAAAATACTAAAGCACTTTTATTTCTGTTTCAAAAATTATTATGTTTTAATCTTTATCAATGAAATTTTATTAAAATTATGTAATTAAAAAAATTATTTAATTTTTTATAATATAAGTTGATACCCAATTTTCAATAATTTTAATTTAAGTGCAAGAAACTTTAAGCTTTGTGCTTTTAGAGACCGTCACTTTTAAAAGAGTTGTAAGCACTACTGGACGATGTAATGCAATATGTATTCATTTCAACTGCCATAGGAAGCTATGATTCCAAAAGCCAGGATTTGATTTATTGCTTGTCTTTTGATGGTAGTGGGGACTCATCATTTCTTATCAGGAGCCCATAAATTCAAAGAATCTATTTCAAAAATGTCTAATTGACTCATGGATTACACAAAAAAGCAAGCAATTTGCTTTTAAAATTGGATGTGACAGACAAACAAGCAACAGACACACACACAGCAGCACTATTCATGCATGTAATGAACTCAAAAATCATGTTTAATTTTCTAAATTAAAAATGTGTTTTAACTTCAAATACTAACCTTAATCTTCTTGTTGAAGTTCCTAAGGTTTCTCTTGCTTCTGTATCTCTCAATCCTTTCCTTCTTTTCCTCAGGGCTGTACCGGCATGCTTTGCTCATACTTTCAATGATAGCATTGCTCTCATTTGACAATGGACTCTCCGACCTGGGGCTATGGTGCAGCATTCTTAAGCCCTGCACACCCAACCAAAAACGGTAAAGTTAAACCCAGAATTATTTATGCAAATTAATGCGTAATTTGTTTAGCATTGTTTCCTTCTTCCTTTCTTTGAAACATTTCGTCAGACACTTAAACAACCTGTTCCAAATCACCGGCACTGAAAACCCTCCTAACCGAACCACCCTCCGAATCAACAAACCCATTATAGCTTAACGCGAAACGGCAATTAAGGCCGTTCTTCTGAAGAGAGTGGCTACTGGCACTCCTGTGCATGAAACAGGGCTTCTGAGAACAGCAACTCACCAGTGAACTGGGCGAGTTGTAGCTGCTGGATCCGCTGCTACTACTGCTCTGAAAGGCTTCGCTCACCGAGTCAAACTCGGTTCCAGCAAGCTGCGGCAGCGGAAAAGTTAGGGACGGGAGAGAGTCGGGCGAGAGAGAATTATCGGAGGCGCGTGGGAAGGTAGTCATGGCGAGTGGAGGCCGGCGGGAGGGGATTTGATTTGATTGGAGTGAAGTGGACAGAGCAGGGAGGAAGGGGGTGTATACTTATATAGGAGGAGATAAGAGCTAGAAGCTGGTGTGGAAATTTTCTTGGCGTGGTGCGTTGACTTGTATTCGCGGTGTTTTTGGCATTGTATAGTTGCATTGATACGAGCACAGGTAACACATCAGCGAATCGATATTATTGGCCTTTGCACTAACTCTACTCCTGAATTGTCTTTTCCATTTATAAATATATAAATATATATATATATTAAATATAAAATTTATACATGATTAAAAGTTTGTTTAATTTAAAATAATATTATATAAAAAACTTCGTTATGGTTTGGTAATTATCTTTTTATTGTAATAAAATTTTAATTTAGGAATTCCACTAAGCGGATTAATGATTGCACGTTTTATTGAAGTTGGTAAACTGTTCATCAGATTTAAGAATTAAATTTGCAGTTGTTAACATTTAACAATACTAATTTACTAATCATTACTCTTATAAAAAAAATTTTTATATTTAGTGGTGTTGGGTTCAAGTTTTACTTATTCAAAAGAAAAATTATATAATTCAAATTATATTAAATTATATAATTATAATTGTTAAATAAATTTTTTTTAAATATTTAATATAATTTATACTCCTAAACATTTAGACGGTAAATCCTTGAAAAAGTGAAGAAATAATAAATAATAATAAAGAAAGAAAGAGAAACCATATAGGCCCTCAATTAAATAGGTAGTCTCAGGTATGAGTGAGTTCTGAAACTCAAGTCGCTTTCCCCTTTTCTTCTTTCACCTAGTCAAAATCGTTACTGGTGAAAAGGATTGAACGTTTGAGTGTATACGCCGGATATAGTTAGTTGGCACACTTACTAACATTTGTTGATATTACTAAGCCAACGATTCATTGGCTAATGCTTTTGAATACTAAATGTAAACACCCTTAAAATGTCCTTTAAATAATATGAAATTGTATTTGAAGTAAAAGAAATTATTCTACTATTAGAAAGTAAAGAAATTATTAATCTAGATTAAGGAGCCAAAGTTCTGTTATTAGAAAATATTCTACTATTTGTGTTAAATGGTGTTATGTGAAGCAATAAGAGCTTCATATATACAAGAAAAAGGGATCAATGAAGAGTCTTCACTTATATGAAGTAGTGGCCCTATGTACTATATTTCATATTTGGAAGGCATGCTTAGAATACTGCCTCCCGAAGGAGGATATATACCCAACTTGCGTTTGACAATATGCAAAAAGAGAATACCCCACCACTTTGTGACATGGGAACCATTTTTTAACCCACTCCAATGTGAGCACCATATAATAGCACATATATAGTTCCAATAATTTACAATAGGTTAAGAGTAAATTATAATTCCTTAATCATCACTAGAATGAGAGTTTCTTCTTCTCATGTGTTACAATTTGGGCATCTTCAATTCTTCATCACAATTAGAATGACCCTATCTCATTACTTTCCTTATTTGGATTCCCAAACTAATTCCCATTCCAAAGTTGGGGTTTCCTTTCTCCCCTTCCCCAAGGATTATGATTTCTTTGGTGACAATTGATTATCTAGGTTTCTATAGTTTTGTGTCATGGACCATACTAAACATATGTCATTGTTCTATTGACAACCACATATATAAGCAATGAAGCTAGCACATGCAATTAATGTAGTAAAATAATGATTGATATACCTTCCAGTTTAATATACCTATTAACACTCATTAATTCAGTTATTAAATTTTGCAAATGAAAATTTTCCCATCTTAAATTTAAATTTGAAAGTAATAATTTTGTAATGAATATATTATAAAATATGTTGTGAAATGTATTAAAATTGAAGGGTATACCAATTATTGTCCAATGCAATAAGTTGAAATTCAATAATTAGCTTTGATAGAAAAGTAGAGACTTGAATCATTCAATTAGCTTGGAAGAATTTAAGGGTTGGGGATTTAGATCCATATGCTTGACTCGAATGTTTCATGAATGATGGAAGCATTGACAATAGCTGTGGAACAAGAGAAAGTAGGGACCGCAAAAGCATCTTCATATATTCTTTGATATTGTAGGTCCACGGGAATCATCAATATATATCACTTCAAAAATATTGATCGCCATGAAGACTGGAGCTTGGTGCACCATGACTATGTAAAGAAACCAAGTGTTCCAAGACGTTTCGTTCCCCAGTTGTTAGTTAAGTAGTAGCGGTGGCCAGATGCCGGCCAACTAGGAAAATCCCAACGTGATGTACCATCACCATGTCCTAGGCCAGGCCAGGCGGACCACTAATATGTATATTCTCCCATATAAAATTATGAAATATCGTGATACCAGTTTATGCATGCTAGATTCCATTAAGCCCTTCTTAGATCCAATCAAATATATGTTGTTCACGTCAGAAGCAATTGGTTCCTAAGGCATTATTTTCTTATTATCTCTCAAATCCCAACTACACTAACTAATTAACTTTTGATGGTTTGGGGCAGTTGGCTTTAACCTGCTTAGAGGAGCGGACCGGGGAGCAGGGTTCAAAGTTCAAACCTCTGCCTCATGTGGACGCTGAGTGTTAAGGCACAGGGGGCTGGCCAACGCAGCCGCACAATGGTCCACACTTTATTAACTAGTAACTATTACTCCTACGTGTAATCCGTATATAAGTAAAGCTTTCACTCAGGAGCTAGGTATAATATAATCAAATTGGGTATTTATAATCTTGTATGGAGGAAATTAGAAAGGCATCTTGAGTATCCAAGTTATACTAATTAAAGTAGGAAAATGATGCATGCCTAATTGCCTATATATATTTATCCTATAACTAGGCAATGATGCTCTCTTTCTTGTGTGGAACGTGGGTGTGACCCAAGACCCTACCCTGTAGCATCAACCAAGACTAGCCAGCTTAATAGTTTTCCCTGCAATAAGTAATTCTTTGACCAATTATCCTCAATGTGAACTACTATTTGACAATATGGCATGGAGGATTTGTTTCTCCTATTATTAATTAACATCTGATTTTAAAATTTGTGTAAAGTAATTTTCTCTTAAATGGTTTCTTCTTGAACGGACCAAAACACAGGTGGTTTTAATTTGATAAGCAGGCAGTAACTTAAATTTTAAAGCATGTTGTTGTTAAACAATATTTTTTAGTAGTACAAAAAAAGAAAAAGAAAAAGAAAGAGAGAGATGGAGAGAGAGACTGTGGAAGCAGCTTTCCAAAAGTGGTAAGATTAGTTGATTTCAAAAGGCATGATATTTACATGTTTTGGATAGTCAACGGAGGATTTTTATTTTTGGGATGATGGGCTATATATAATATGATAGTTCTTCCCTTTAAAAATTTTTTTTTTTCATAAATTTCAAGATTTAAATTTATAATTTTTAATGTGAAAAGTCAAACTTTTAATAAATTGAAACGTTTGTTAGTAGATAGAAAATCACTAGTCAACTTGGAATTTTAATTTGTTGAATATTGCCCAAAAAGAAACAAAAATCTGTTTAGGGTTGGAACAAGTCGTTTTTCTTACATTTATCCATCCACAATCCCTTAAAACTAGGCGGTTTTACTGCAATAACATGACCCATTTGCATATTTTATCAGCAATATTGGTAGGTAATGCAAGTAAATTTCTTGATAGGTAAAATATTAGTAGCAAAAACAAGAGTTTGATGATCTTCCACTCATGATGATTTCAATTTGTCCCTTAATCTTTTGACTTCTATCTAGCATACTTAAAAGTTTGATTAATTGTTAACAATTTAAGTAATTTAGTGATGATATATAAGAGATTATGGGTTCGAATTGTAAATATGCTAGTGATAGAAGTAGAGGGTTGAAAAAAATTTCACTTTTTATTATATAATTTAAAATTAAAAAATAATTAAATCACCATCAAAATTAAAAAAGTTTACCACTGTTTTTTATCTTTTAAAATTGAACCTTTATAAGTGAGAACGGAACATTTCTTACAAACCAAGACAAACCTTTGGGTTAAGAAAAATGATTCCGACGAGGCCACAAGACTTGTCAAGTTACTCAGCAATTAATTAATGAAGATGTACCTAGGCAATCCTAGATAACATCAATCAAAGAAAGTGGTGCTGGTGCATGTTAGTTGTCTGGCTAAACATTAAAAAAAAAAAAAAAAGGAAAAAGAAGAGGAAAAAGAAAGATGACAAGAATCACATCTAAGAGTCTTGTCCTTCTGTAGCTAGAATTCCCACATCAAAGGTCACCTCCAATCCAAATGCTAGCAATTCAAGCCCATTGTCATTTCACTTGGTGGGAAGTTGACAAATAGTATGAAGATGTGAGAAAATGCCCCTTTAAGATAAGGCACAAGGAGCAATACAGTCCTTTTCGTGTGGGCAATTTCATGAAAACAAGTAGAAGGAACCTAGTGTTCCCTAAGTAATCAGTTATCTTGGATGATTTTAGTGGAGGACTGTTTGACCCTTAATTTGACATACACACATCCAAGTAGTGAAGGTCAACTTCAATGTATTCTTGTTTCAGTTGGTTAGGTCTTTAATCATGGTTCAGTGGTTATCATCTCACCTTGGCAGGCATGGCCGGTGCTTCTTTTGACCCCAAAGAAGACTCTGCAGCTACGCGTCGCTGCACTTATCGTTATAGAATCATTGCATTTGATTTGCTTCTATTGTCTGTATGTGGGGAATTGTAGTGTATAACGGGAGAAAATGTGAAAATCAAAATCTAACCATGCATCTCCTATTCACTTTTATCAATTTGCAAAATATTACATAATTTTATTGATGATAGAAGAACAATACAACCCAGGATCTCTCTAATTTGATTTTAATTTATATGTTTAATGAAATAAATTAAAAATAAACACTAGTGGGAAAATTCTACAGGAACGTATTTTATTTTTTGAATTACATTATTGATAAAACAAGAACTATTGAATGAAAGAGGATCCTTAATATCAAAAATCTCAATCTCTATTTAATAATTAATGTTATGCAGTTTAATACAGTTCAAATTGCACAACATTTTTTTTTTCAAATTCTATAGCAAAAATTATTAAAGGAAATGACCTAAATTATTAGACTACGTGTATAATAGGGTAAATGGCCTTCCACATCTTCTTCTTCTCATTCCAGCTATCAAAACCAAAATTGGTAACTCTGATGAGGCACGTATCCTTGCAGTTGTCTACACCCTTGTTGGAATCATACAATACATAAGGTCGTTCATGGTAATAACCATGTGAATAACTATTATATGTTCCCACACACAACACTGAATTGGCGTGTGGAAAAGTGATTGAAGTTTGATTCCCAGGGGCAATACCAATTGCTATTTGGGACGACAAATTCAGGTCACATGTGACATAGGCCATCTTCCCTGGCTTTCCTATGTTGCTCACAACCAAAGGTGCAGCAGTAACAGAGTGCCATAATGCAAATAGTGATAGCATTGCTATAGCCATGCATAGCCTAAGAGTCCTCATGGTATCCTAAGGATCTTTATGGTGTCTCTCTTCCCAGGTAGAATCCTAGCGCTGCTTTTAAATGTAACTTGTTTCAGTTGTTTGGGAGTTACCATGTGGGAGCTTAATTAATTGCCCTCCATGAACGTTGGTGAAAGACAATTAATTGCATTGATTATGAAGTTTACTAGTAATACCAGTTGTAAAAAGGACAAACCCTTCTCCTGATGTCTTACCCCTGTTTTCTTTTTCAATTTTTTAGCAGATTGTGTTAGAATAAATAAAATTGAGACTATCATAACTACTTAAGTAATTTAGTTTTTTTTTTTTAGTAGAATTAAAAGGTTTTAAGTTCAAATTACATAATATGTAGTTGAGATGAGTTAAGAAAAATTGAGATTTGCCACCATGATATATTTGCATGAACCGGTGAATAATTGACAGGAACTCTTTCAGTTTAACCAAAAGTCTTGATTTTAAGACTTGGGAATGTAACTCTGTTAAAATTGAGAGAATTTTATTACCCGTTGAGTCCTGTCCGACTCGAATCCGAATTAATCAATGGTCTAGTGGGTTCCTGAATATTGGGTGGTCCAAAAAAAAAAAAAAGATTGATTTTCATTGTGGAATCTAAAATTTAAAAAAAATAAATAAATAACAACAACAAAATTGAGATTATTTATGAATCCATATGCTACATATTCAAATTACATTAATGATTGTTACAGGAGTATAAACAGAGATATTAATATAGAAAAAAGGTCACTGTAAACATTTTTAAGTTATTAAACATTTTCAACTATTTTACAAACTTCTTGAAAGAGCGAGTACTTTAACTAATAACAGTTCTCAGACATTGATAACCCTATTATATCCATAAAATTACCATTCCTAAAAGAGGTTAGTACCTCCATGGTATACTAGCCCAAGCCATCTCCACTTTGTTGCCAACTAAAACCATCTTAATTTTCCCAAGTTACTGTTAGTATTTTTGCTAAGGGAGAGGCAGTCTTAAGTTTCTTGTTAAAATAATTATTAGCTCTATTACCTTAAATAAAAAAATAAAATAAATAAAAACACACGAAGCAGAAGTTAATGTAGACATTTTCTTTTAAAATTTTTGCTCTCATTGATTTCACTTTTGAAAAGAATTATATGGCTTTACTCTCCATTTTCAATCGACAATTCATGCATAGGGAGTCAGACGGCCCATGTGATGTTGTAAGATTTGAAATCAGGCCGAGTATGGAAAGAATATGAAACTGTTAACAATATGGGCACATCTGACAACAGACCAACTAAACAATTATTGAAAATTGAACATAAGTAAACGAATTTGAAGTGCAACAGAAGGGTTTGAAAAAACTCAAAAATGGGTTAAAAAAATTCAGTCTTCAGGATTTAGGCAGTGTTTGGTCAGATTGAATTTGGATGTCAGCATTTAGGAAGATCAGCTGGTGGAGGAAGCAGCTTTTGATTAGGAAGCTTTCCATCCAACACAATCCAAGCCATCTTCAAACCCCAGCTTGTGTGCACTTCCAGGTGACAATGCATGAACCATACTCCTGCATATATTAACTCAAATCAGTAAGAGCATGTTTGGTCAAAAAACAGCCGTTGTAGAAGTGCATCTGTTACGAAAGCTTATGAGAAAGGCCAAGAGTCCTTTGAAGGTTATGTCTAACGTTCTTTTCCCTTTTACCTACCTGGATTGTCTGCCAAAAAACGAATGGCCACCCATCCTCCGGATGGCACGCCAACGGTGTTACGTTCAACAGGGTCAACAAGGTTGAAGCTTTTGGGGTCCTTGTTGGGGTCAAAGTTCCCAAATCCTTGTCCAACCACAAAGAAATTGAAGCCGTGCAAGTGAAGAGGATGACTCTCAGCTCCTAGAATACTGGTGTCCTGCATCACTAACTCTACACTAGTGTTAAAAGGAAGCACCACCATCTTCGTTCCATTGCTCACCATGGTGTTATTAGGTGGAGTGCCTGTATAATTGAACGGAATCACTGGATCGCTGGGGAAATCAGTGGTGTAGATGCTGTATGATTGGCCAGAAAAATGAGCTTGTAGTAAAGCTGTAGTTGGCATTGCAAAGGATACATTGTTAACAGATGCTGCAAACATGGTTCCATTAGGCCCCTGGCATGTCTGATTGCCTTTACATGGACTTGTCCCTAGACCAATGGTGAAGAAGAACTTCTTATCAACCTTCTGGGGTACATTAGCTGGAAATTGTGGGTTATTTAAGCTTCTGAGTTTATTCGTGAATTTCATCGCAAAGGAAGTGTCATTTAGAGCAGGGAGGATTGGCTTAAATAGGGGATGTTTCTCAACGGAGCTTCTTGGATGGAACTTATTAGGTGGTTGTTCATATTCTAGAATACCAGCAACTGTAGAATTGTCAAAAGTGCCAAGGCCTGTGGCATAAGGTCTAGCAGTCATGAAGAAGGAGGCCTTAGGGTAATGGGGTTTGGTCTTAAGAAGCACATTGGTGGTCTGTCCAGGTGCAATCAGGATGGTTTGTGTCTCAAATGGTTTGACATAAAGAGCATCAGCTTCAACAACAGTGAGGCTGTGCTTTGCTATGCTGAAGAAGAGTTCATCATTTAGTGCAGCATTGATTAGCCGCAGAAGGTATGTTTTTCCAGGCTTCACCTTCAATCTAAATGTATCTGCAAACATACGTTTATATATTCAGAGTTGGACCAAACATCTGCATTGTGTAAAAAGTAGCTTTTTAAAAAAATATATTTTTTGTAATTCGCATTACCTTTGGCAGAACAGTTATAGAGAGGCCCTGGAAGTCCATTTATGGTATATGCATCAGATACATTTGGGCCTCCTCCTGTCTGGAGAGCTTGGCTGATGATTGCCTCAGGATCTGCATTGAACCATTCCCCTGCAATTCCACCGCTATAATGTTAATTATGTCATGAAAATGGTATCTAGAAAATGGATTTAACAACTATTTCTCGTTAATTACCAAAGATGATTGGGACTTCCATGTGGGGTTTGGGGAATGGGTAGGGGACGCCGCGTTTGGGAAGGATAATGAAGGGACCATGGACGGTAGCTCTTAGCCATGAAATATGGGCATGCCAGAACAGAGTTCCTCTCTGTCCTGTAATGGTGAAGTTGTACACATAACTCTGTCCTGTTTGTATGGGGCACTGAGTCACATATGCCGGTCCATCTGCCCATCCAGTTCGAAGCTGTCTAATGCCATGCCTATTCGTTGCAAAGAAATTCAGATCATTACATTTTTAGGACAATGTTGAACAATAAAACATGTTACATGGTCTGAAGTGAAGGTTCCTCTCCTACCAATGGATTGACATATTGTTGGAGACATGGTTAACCACTTTTATCAGAAGCTGATCACCTTCCCTTGCGACAATGCGAGGCCCTGGAAACTGTCCATTCACCAACACAATACTCTTTGTGTGGCAAAGCCGCGTCACGTTTTGTAACTTGATCTACAAGACAATGCATCAAACAATGAATAGAATAATGAAATTAACTAAACTACATCTTGGTGTTACCATTATCTTCTTAATTCCATATTAAAGATGAGCACATACATCAAACTTGTAATGCCTGGTGATCCCAAGTACAGGTTCAAGATGGAGACTCAAGACGATAAATTGCAAGAAAAATGCACCAAAAATTGCTGCTGATGGAAGAACAGAAGCACCCATTTTCCTGTTTCTATTTCTCTTTTATCTTTTCTACTTAGTTTTTGGGTACATATTCATCAAAGTCTGTAAGGTTGAATTTATATAGAGCAAAGTGAAGGGTGTTTGGTTGATTAGGTAATGGAAATTCTCTGTTTATTTCAGCTATCCTCATTACAACTTTGACATGACCAGTTGTTAGAACAACTTTAGAGTGCTATCAAAGACAATCAACATATCTTGTTTTTCTTTTGACCATCTTTTTCTTCAAGTCAAACTAAAATCCTCAATCTCTCCCTTCCTATTTTGATACTTACATTCTATGACCAAATTTCAGAACTTCACCAAAAAAATAGTCAATTTAAGTTTAGTATTCAATGTAAGTTGGTGTTAATCAGTGCTCAAAACATGTCGAAGTGTCACTACTGATGCAGGTGAATCAAGTTAGAAAAAGGGAGCTGTCAAGAAGCCATTGCTGCAAGAGTAGGGCAAACCTCATTTGCCGCAACATTGCCTCAAGCAAACATAGAACAACATAAGCTTACGTACAAAGGGATATATCAACAAACATTAACAGAAGAACATAAGCTTATGTACAAAGTAATATATCAACAAACATTTATTTGGCTTGATCAGAAATGCAAGGAATGTGTGATTTGATCTATAGTCGTATTCACAAGTGCATTGCTGTACGTACATTGTAGTTGTACCAACTGTGAAGTCTCTAGATGAAATTTTATATATATATATATATATATGTGATTACTGTTTGTTCGTTTACCTCTTAAATATTAAAAGGAAAATCACCTCAAAAATATATAATTTTAATAAAATACTATAAGAAAATATAAAAAATACTTTAATTCATGTTTTTAAAATATGATATTTTAATCTTTTTTAATAAAAATTTATTGAAACGATATAATTTTAAAGTAATTTTTTTTTTAATATTTAAGAAATAAGATAGATAGACATTATTCTCTTTATATATTCAAAGCAAGCTCTCGGAAATTTTGAGGCAGGCCCAAGTTTTTTGGGTTTTTCTTCTGCCTCCTGAGTTCAGCTTTAGTCAGAGTTCAGGTTATTGGGCAACTTTCATTTTGGTCCGAATATAAACCTCACATTTTTTTGTTTAAAAGGCCATTGACCTTGAGAAAGCTATTAAGCTTATGGGCCTTCGCTTTCGACAACGTAGATTCTACATTTTTACCCCACTTCGTTTGGGGTGATGAAGATCAATGTCGTGTGAATGGTAACTTGTTTTACTCGGATTTACTAATACGCCCCTTCATCGTCTTCTTTAATTCTCCATAAATTCAACTTTAAATATTGTATTTATTAATAAATAAATATTACTTAATCATAAGATTTAAGGTTTAAATTTTGAAATCAATATTTTTTTTATGGTGAAATCAATACTTAAATAAATTAATTTCTTTAAATATATTAAGTTAATGTTAATGGCATACTCTTAAAATTGTTTAGGAAGTTCTTTAAACTTATAGAAATTCCCTAAGTTCCCAAAAAAAACTTAGGGGAGGACAAGAAGAGGTAATTCCAAAAGGAAAAGTAAAAGCTAATTGTACTGCACAGGGAAAGGAGGCAGAAGGGGAAGTTAAAGGGTAAAACAAATATTCTTTTCGCTTTTATAAAGCAAAATGGGTATGAGTAAAAGGGAAGGTGTTTATCCATTCTCATAAATTGGGTTAGGAATATATATAACCTTTTTAGCTGCAAGCAAAGAATGATTTTATATCCGTAAGACTATAAATTTCATTTAGAGCTTTGCTTGACTGTTGATGCTAATTCTAATTAGTGCCTGTATGATGTAACTAAAGTTTTTAATAAGAGTTCTGTAAAAAAAAAACTATTATAAAAATATTATTTTTGTAAATAAAAAAATAAAGATAAAATAATAATATGTTAATTTCATTAAAATACAAATGAAAAACTCCTACAAAAACACTAATTTGGTGCTTCTAAAATTTGTAATGAAATAGACAAAAGACAAATTTGTGAAAAGTTGTAATATTTTTTACAAATTATAGTATTTAATACAGCTGGAGTTTCTGAAATCCAAAACAACTGAAATTTTTAGAGTTAAAATGGATTTTTCACCAGCTGTACAAAACATACCCTTAAGCCCTTAAATTCTTGTCTCTAAGCTTGAAAAAGTAATGCCATTGAAGAATCACAAAGGACCTATCTTTGCATGTTGCCTATCTTTCCTAGCATTACTAGCTGCCGGTCAAAAGAAGAAGCTAACGAACTTCACATTCCTTATTATTTGTTACACTCATTTATATTATAGAAATCGAAATATTTGAATTTAAAACTTTTCGAGAAAAGAACAAAGAATAACAAATGGAAGATTAAGTTGAAAATTTTAACGTGGGGCTTAACACGGGCTTTGCTATATTGTGGCTCATGTATTATAGGAAAACTGCACCTATGCTGTCACAATAGAAAAAAACATGCACCAAGGGTGCTGAGACCTCAAACCATGTGAGCCTAAGATTTAGTGACACAAAATCTAATGACATCTTAGACCCAGCCGCACATGCTTTCCTGGCAATTATTAATTCTTCCGCTGTTTTCTTGTTTCAATTTGCTCAAATTTTTATTTAATAAAAGTGAAATGCTATACTTTTTATGCCAACTATACTTTTTTTTTTTTAACAAATTCGTAAAGAGTTGGATTCAAACTGTTACCTTGAAGGAATAAGAAATACACTTATACGTAACTTGACGTCACTGAACCGAAGGCCAAGTGTTATACTTTATTTAACTATTAATAAAAAAAAAAATTTATTTTGATATTAAAATCCAACCCCTCTATTAATAATTAATTGTTAACAACAATCCCTTTCTCTATAAGTAGTTACCACCAGCAAACTACTGTTTATAATTTCGTGACAAAACTTAAACGAAAATAAGTACAAAAAAGAGAAATGCAGAAAAATGGTTTTGACTTTAATTTCTTGTGTTGAAAGTAATATACGTGCAGAGTGTGTGAATTGATCTGTACAGTTTTAAAATTTGAAAAACCCCAAGTATATTCAAAATGGGAGTTGTTGATTTAATTTTAGAAGTTCTCCTTATGAAATTGGAACTTTGTTGACGATTCTAAGTTGAATTCTTTGCAAAGTTTCTTTAATGGTTTTGTAAGTGTAGCACTTCCACAGTAGAACACACCTGCAAAAAATCATCAGATAAACAAGAAATCCGAGTGCAAAAAACCAAGTCTTTGAATTTTTTGGGGAGGTTTGTGATGGATGATTATTATTTTTTGGGTAGAAAAGTTCAATTCCCTTTAAATAATATCTTGACTTTTAGTATTGTGAATGGAGAAATTTAATAGGTTCTGATTCGGTTCAATTCTGAATTTGTGAACCCAATGCAATTATCGGATATGGAAAGTTTAGTACAAAAAAAAAATTATTGTTTATGTTATACCTATTCGAGAAGATTGATGGGTATTAGCCAATCCTGAGAAAACTTTCCTCCAGTTGGGTCTAGCGAAATGGGTTGTTATCTGTGAAGGATACTTGTTAGATGAAATGCCTCAGAGAAAAGATGAAGTGTTTTTCTAGGATGGAAATGAATTACTCGACTCTCTGAGAAGATATCAAGTCCATTTTTGGCCTGCTGAATCTTTTGCACCATTTGTATCAGTGCTGATCGGGCATCTCCTTCCGCATACACACTTGTCAAGTAGTTATGCATCTCTATGACTTTCTGTGCAACAACCCAAAAAGCCAAATTCAGCTTGAAGAACCAAGATGAAGAACCGAATTTTGGAGCGATATTTGAGATTCTTACATTTTTATCAAACTCTGCAATGTCATTCATGACGCCTTTAAACCATTCGAAGGACCCTTGTTCTCTAGTAACCCAATAGAAGTAGGCTCTTTGAGGGTACCTTTTCTTGGGCTTGATGGAAGACATAACAGAGTCTTGATCCAGTGGTAGGAGTGTAGGTCTTGATTTAATAGTAAAACAACCCTGATCACATGTTGCCATGCAAACTGGCATTTTATTTTCTACTGGACTCACAGTCAAGGGCCCTCCGGGCTTGATGTGGCTCAAAAGATCTTTGATGATGCTAATGAATGGGGTTGCCCCAATTCCCAGGCCAATTAGCAAAAGAATGTCATACTTCTTATAATCTTGAGCTGGGGCTCCATACGGTCCCTTGATGAAGATTTGAGGAAACCTGAAAAGGAAAGACATGATTGAGAAGAAGCCATGATAATAAAAGAACTTGATGAAATTGTCTCACATTGCTACTGCTTCTGTATTGTCTTTTTCTGAGTTTGATTTTCTGATATCTCTAGTTTCCATTCTCATTAGGTTTCCTCGTTTTGGTTCCACAGTTAGAGGCTCACAGACCTGCATTTCTTTGAGTTTGATTGCATAGAGAGAAAAGAAAAGGGAATGTGACGTTCATTGGTCAGATTTGGTCACCTTTGCGAATATTTTCCTGAGTGCTGTAGTCCAGTCTCCCAGGGTTCGAATATGGACACTCAAGTAGTCATCTTTTGGAGCAGAAGTGATTGAGAAGGGATGCCTACAGTTACATGGGAAACAATGTCTCTTTGGTATGGATAATTTTTTCAAACACTCCATGAGTAATTAAGTGTTTGATTCTGTATACCATTCAAAACCTGATAAATCTGGACACTTGACAAACAGATACATCCCACTTTTGTACTTAAATCCTGGAGGCTTTGTCATGTACAATGCCAGAACATTTCCACTATATATCACTGCCTGTAATTTCCAAAAAAAAAGAAAAAAAGACAGAAAGAAAAAAGGATGAATATGATTCATTATTATGGATTTGTGACTAGATAGAGAAAATATTGAAAAATATAAGGTTTGATACGACTAGATAGAGAAAATATTGAAAAATATAAGGTTTGATACCTTAATGACGTTTACTTGATGCTTCTGCTCTTGTTGTGTCGTTAATAATCTCTCACTTGCATATAGAATCAATGGAACAAGAACATATATCCATGTCTGTAGAGGATTTATGGAGTTTATTAGTTTTAATCAAGAATGATTTTGGATAATTAATTTGATATCTATGGCTTGTTACCGTTTTCAAATACCAAGGTTTTGGGAGCATGAGGAAGTAACCATGCAAGATCAGGAGGACATAAGCCAAGACTAACAAATGGTGAGCATACCAGAAGGCATTGAAGCCAGCCAAATTGTTAAGCGGCCATGGTAACTTGATGACGTTCCTTCTAAAAGAGTGTGTCGCTAGTGTGAATGAAAATCCCATTATGATGATCATAAGAACCCCAGTAATGCCTACTGTATTATACATTAGGTCCCCATAACTTGGCTGCTTGTGGCCAAAGACAGGACCAACAAATGCCATGAATTTATCCCTGGGGCATGAAGACAGTTTTGGATAATTGCAGACAAGGTGCATTATGGTATGTATGGCAGTCCAAATTGCTATTACCAAGGCTATTAACTTATGGAAGTTTATATTGTCATCAAAAGGGATTAATTTGTTGAGAAATGATTCTCTGAGCTTAGTAAGAGTTCGTCGGCATACTGGGAGTAGGATGAGAGCCATGTTAAACTTAAGTGCCTCAGCAGAACCCTTGGCAATGCAGACACAAAATCCTGTGATTTGGTATGTGCTTGACCCATAGAATTCATAGAATTTCCAATAAAAAAGGAACAAGTTTATGAATAACCATACTGAAATCACCCATATTCTCTTCCAGTAATCATTTAGGAAATCTGATGTCATTGTTAAGTATTTGCTTATTGGATTTCTGTATCTTCTTGGGATCATTGCTTTTGCTAGGGATTGTGTTTTCTTGTTCAACTTGGTGTTATCATCAGAAGCTCCCAATCCCCTTAATAAAACCTCCAACTGCCATATCTGTTTAAAAAGGGAAACAACACTTCAGCTGTAAACAAAAATATGTAGAAAATTGGCCAAATGATTCTGACCTCTATGTAACCTAGATGATCTGGATCAAGCTCTTCCATGATCAAACTAGCATATGTTGTTGCTTGCTCCTTAAGTTTTCCAAGCTTATTCGCAGAGGCACTCAATGCTATGATCTTTTTGCATGACAATCATAGGAAATCAGATTTATATTTACATGTAAAAAATGAAGGAGAATATTAAAGGTTATGTTTTCTCACCTCTTTTACCTCTTCCTCTGATAGTTTCCCATCCCCGTTCTTGTCACACCTAAATACTCACCATTTTCACTTATTTCTAGAATTTTTGTTATTAGGTAAAATCATATAATAGATGTAGAAGATAATAAGTTCTTACATATCAAAGAATATCTGAAGCCGAGAATCAAGATCTCCACTAGTCAATTCTTGCCAAAACAATTTTAGCTCATCCTTGGTAATCCCATTTTCTGTGCTTATTCCTCTTCGTCTTGCTATTGCATCAAACACTTCCATTGCAAATTCCTTTGTATCACCCATCCCTATTAAAAGGAAAAGAAAAAAAAAAAGGTTGAAGATCACAGTATGCCTTTGATTTTAAATGTAAAAGTTACATCCCAAAATGTTTTTGCATTACCTACACAGACACCAAATTTATCTTTAGGGAGTTTCCCATTAATGGCATGTTGGTTAAAACGCCTCTCAATGGATTTCCAAGAATCATTTTCATTTCCAGCAGTTGTTTGATCAAGGAACCGTAGACTTTGAAGCCCTTTCGTGGCAGAAGAGGTGGTCCTCTGCATCCTAGGAATGTTTGGTGGCCCAGCACTTCTCTTCCTAGCACTGCTCATGAGTCTTCTGAAAGATTGCATCTTGGAACCAATCCTACTCATGGCTTGCCCTAAGGAGGCACTTGAGTTCCTTTGATATCCTGCATCATGAGTGGATGAAGTACTTTGATTCCTGCTAACAGGTATCCCAATAGAAAAAGTGCTCGAAAACCTTTCGGAAGGTGAAGGTACATTGTTAACATTGTTAGGAATGGTTGTTTGATGATCATTGTTTAGAGGTACATCTTCCAATCTATCAACACGAATGCCTTCAAGCATCCATTTTCTTGACTCTTCTTTGGTTGTAATTGAATCCTCTGATTCTTTCTTCGAAGTCATGATTGTTCTTGAACTTGGTATGAAATTTGGATGAAGGTTTCTTTGACCTTTTTTCTTTTGAAAGGAAAGATAGAGAGGGAAGAAAGGTGAAGTAATGAAATGGTCAAACATGTTCACAAAGAGGAAAGAAATGGACGGTTTAACTAGTTATGTTGAATTTCCAAAAATAAGAAAGGTTATGAGCCTATTAAGGACTACAATCTCTAATAGAATAAGAGAAACTGAAAAAAAAAAATATTTAATTTTGAGAATTAAGTTTAACCCAAAAAATTCTTAACATTGACACTTTTAATATTTTTTCATTTTTCTATAAATTAAAAGGTTCTCTTTTATTATTATTATTACGATGATGATGTACAAAAGTTCTTTTTTTGTATGGTTATGATTTATCCACATTTTTTACTTACCTTTTAAATGGTTTATTGTAGCATGTAAACATTAAAGACAATGATAAAGCGGACGATTTTTATGAGACAAAAGTAGAGGACCATCTACGTAGCAAGTCCAAATTAATCATTTAAGTTGATTTATATAACGAGTGGATTATGTGCTTATCTACATAACAAGCCATGCAGATGGTCCCCTAAAATCATCTCTCAAAAATCGTTTCCTAAATCATTGTCCAAACATTAATACCTTTGAATCCTTTTTCAGTTTGATGTCATGATTCAGTTCTCTTGCCTCCAGACACCAGTGCCAGAGGTAAGGTCAGATTTCTGTCCTCAAAGAGAAACGGCCTTCATTTGCATATTTTGGCTTGGATCAGGCTGTTTACTTAAATTTCCATAGTCTACTACCATAGCAAAACCATCTCTATTCATCACATGGTTGAACTCTGATTCATACCATGTTTCAGTATTCAAAAACCAGATTACTACAATAATTTCTTCACATAAATTATGAGTTTTTTTAATCTATGTTTGGTAAGTGCACTAATTACACTAAAATATAAGTTTATTCACACATAAATCATATGTAGAAAAAATACATATCAATTTCAATTTTAAAAAATAATTAGTCTTAACATTAAATTATATCATTTTATTTAATTAAAAATTAATTTAAATTTTAAAAAATTATTTTATTAGATGTTGATATATTAAAATATATAATAATTTTTAAATTTAAATATTAACATTTAATAATATAAAATTTTAATTTTTAAATATAAATTAAGATACTAATTATTTTTAAAAATTAAGAGCAAAACACACTAATCACATCATTCTTATTATATTTATATAAAATTCTAATTATTTATTTATTAACTTTAAAATTTATAATAAATTAAAATTTTATATAAATATAATACATAAAATTTATATATAAATAAATCCATCACTTTTTTTTTAGTAGCGGGCGGATCTCGGCAGTCGGCAAAGGAATATAGGCAGCAACCTCCCGAATTCTATTGGTGGGTTTCCAAATTTCGGGGCAGTGCCAAACGCTGTCGTTTTGATTCGCCCACGCGATACTCTTTTTTTGCTTTTTTTTTTTCTTCCCTCATTTACCCTTGCTCTTCATTTTTCCCATTACTTTTTGTTTCTTTTTCTTCCCTTTTCTCTTTTCTCTTTTCCCTTTCATTCACTCTCCCTCTTTTCCTGCCCTGGCTCTTTCCGTTCGGTGAAAAGGATGGGATGGAACCGACGACGCTGCTGTCTCCGGCGGCTGGATTTCCAGAGCTTCGATCTGGCATTGGAGCCAAGAAATTCGGACTACAGAGCAGTGGCAGCGCTATGTTATCTTGACACTCTTCAGCTCCGATTAGGTGCCTTGGGCATCGGGTCGATGTTCAACACTTCCATGGCGACGAACGGTGCCTGGAGGACAGATCAAGCACCGCTGAGTGCCAGATCGGGCTCAAACATAGAACCGAAACCCTAGGGCTTCATGGACCGGATTCGTTTTCAAGGTGCCAGCAGGGGTAATGAGGCCCTTGGACCTGTCCTTGGAGCCATGATCCAAGCGGCTGCCCTCAATTTTCTCGGATTCTTGGACTCTTTCGATCCCTCGATCTCGCACTTTCCTCTGGTAACAATAACTTATTCCTTAATTCTCAGCTATTAATCTGTGATTTTGAGACCTATTGCGTTGATTTCCCCTGAAATAAACATAATCTCTCAAAATCTATTGTATGTGTATTTCTCTCTGGTTGCCAAGAAACTTAAAGAAGGATGATGTATGATTTTTACGTTTTGTGTGGTTTTGATTTTAGTTGTTGAATGATAATAAATGTTGTTTTGAATTGAAATAGGTTAATTTAGGTTTTTTAATGTTTCTTGCGGTTTTGATTTTGAAAGATAATAATTGTTGTTTTGATTTTTCTTATCGGCTTGTTGTTTTGACTTTTCTATCAGATTGTTGTTTTGATTTGATATCGATTAATGTATGATTTCATGTTTTGTACGGTTTTTGTGTTTCCTTCATGGTTTATTCTGTCTAATTCCATTTGTAAGAGGTCCTAGATAAGGAAAAAAAATTATTCTAAAGCATTCGTTGGAGAATCAGATTTATTTTTTATGAATCTTGCGCCTATCTTTCTTCTAACAGTATGTTTAAAGTAATAGGCTGAACTAAAAATTAGTTTCCTTTTGATAATACAGTGTCGAAGGTGATTGAAATGTGAGTTGATATTCTGATTCTAGTGAAACAAGTCATGCAGTGTTACAGTGTTAGCTCGTTCATAAGTTACTTTGGAGTGGTCAGAGTTTGTCTCATTAGGATGACTGAAGGTCACTATCCTGATTAATACATAAAGTTATTAATGGATGAGTAGTCTTTTTTCCTTTTTTTGTTGCCTTCTGATACTATAAATTTTATTTAAGTGGATAAAATGCTTAAACCTTATTTTCACAGTTTTTGTACCCTTGCTTAGGTTCAACCTTTACAGCCCTCGATTAATGGCCTCTAGTAGAAGATTTTTTTCTGGATGTCTGTTGCGTCAAGCACTACAATTGCCTTTTCTTTTATCCTTTACTAGATTGCATGTAATGCACCATCTGTGGCATATGTCCTCCAACTTATACATTACTACTGATAGTATACCTGTCAGTCTTAGTTGGATTCTTGTATGTCAATTCAAACTTTTAAGTTGAGTGACCTTCTACAATGATATTATAATGATATTGCAGCATGCTTCATACCTTGTTTGCATCCATTGATAATTCCATGTTGTTCCTCTTTGAACATGCAATGGTAGTCAAACCAGGAGGTTGTAATTATTCTGTCTACTGGTCTCCTGGATTGTTCTTATCTCTGGTAATATGAATTTGTTAAAGAAGTTGTTTGTGAGGTCAGATTTCTGATGTTTGATTATGGTAGGAAATTTTACTTTTTTTTTTTTTTTTTTTTTTTTTTTTTTTGAAGTGCTATCATACTTCACGATGTAATTAAGGCTCTCAATTCCCAAGCAAAACCTAACTCCATTACAGTTCTTTTTGCAGCCCATCAAATTCATGTTTGGTAGAGGATCACATGTTTATTCATATGCCAAGCATTGTTATCTAGGCCAGAGGTTACTCAGAAATAGCAACAAGGTACTACTTGGGTTAAGCTCAATCATTTCATGCAAGATCCACCCATGTTTATTTTTCATGGATGAGTTCGGCTTGACATTCCAATTTTAGCTCTGGCTAACAGGTATGGTATTTCTTTATTTGTTTTATTGCAAATTACTAGTAAAGAATTCTTCATTGTGTTATAAGAGTAAACAATGGTTGCTACTTTCTAGTGTAAGAGTAAATGAGTCCTTGAATTAATAGTTTCCATTTAAACACCAGATCACCATTACCATAAGAGCTGTAAGGCCAGTTGACTGAGGTTTTTGTCTTACGTATGCTACTGGATCTCACAGAAGGAAACAGAGAGCAGAATCCATGCTGTTTTGCCCATCATCCGTTCCTTTCCTTTAAAACATTAATATGCCTGTAAACATTATGCTTAATGTGGTCTTGAAGTACTGTTGCCAATAGTAACATGCCTAGATGCTTTATACCTTATAGATATGATGTTTTCTTTTTGTCATGCTGAATTACAACAATTTTCTTCTTAGGTCCTTTAGGATATTACTTGACATTGTTACAATTTGATGCTTTATACCTTTTATTAAGCTTGCAATTTGAAATGGTTGGGTTTTCAAGGTGGTGTGGTGCTGTTGATACTGGACAGTCTTTTGCTATATTGAAGTCATGAGACGTGCTAATTTCTAAATTGCTTGCTCAACCCCTATCGGTATTTTTATCTTGCATCCTCTTATTTTTATGGTAACAGATAATCTTTATTGTAAGAGGTGCAACTTCAAGCACAGTCTCTGTTCTCTCACATCCTCTCTCACCTCCCTCTATCCAGAACCAGATCAGGTTAGTCGGTGGAACCGAGCAGTGGTAATTGAATCCTTTTCCTAATCTTCTTCTGGCTTTTGTTCAGATTGAATATAAGTTCTTTTTGTCCACTCGCTTATTATGTTAAAACTTCCGTATGGGCCAAGCTTTAAAATTAACAGGCCGTTTAATGCAATTCCACTTTCTCACAGGAGTGGATTGAAGGACCGATACGTAAACGAGTCAGTTATTTTTTGTTGTATTTGTTCTCTCAGATCTTTCATCTTTTGTTTCTGTCAGTAAAAATGTCCACTCTTGTTATTCGGTGATACTTGGATAGACTCTTATTACGGTATGGGTTCATTTTATTGGAATTTTACAGGCCCAATTTGAAAAAATATGGGCATTCGGGCCCAAATTTTGTACGACTCCAATGGCTTAAGTTGCCCCTGGCATTGTTCCATTAGACAAAACGTTTTAGGCCCAATTTGAACAAGTCTACGGGCCCAACTCTAATCTATGTGGCCCATTTGGGAAAAACCCAATGAAACGAGGCCGTCTGGGTTAAACTTATTGGGCCGTGCAATTGTTTGAAACTAATAACAGATAAGTGGCCCAATATTCTACGAATTAATGGGTCTGGTAGCCCACTTTGTAGAAACTAATGGGCTCAGGCCTAATTCTTTGCGGGCCATATGATCCTTCGGCCCAAATTTATATGCTTACGGCCCATGGGCCTACTTATAACCATTGTGGGCACTAGGGCCCAATTTATGAAAAGTAAGTTTTTGGGCCCACTTAGGAGAGCTTATTGGGCCTCGGTCCCCCCAATTAGCAGGCCCAAGTTTCCACCTCTGATTGATTTGGGCCTCAAGCCCACTTGCTTAAGCATTATGGGCCCTGCAGCCCAATTTGGATAGGCTCTGTAGCCCAATTCGGATGGGCTGAAGCCCAATTCACATGGGCCCTTCTTAGGTATTCTTATTGGGCCTCAGGCCCAATGTTTATATAACCCAGTGCCTAATTGGAAGCCTTCAGACGCAGTTTGATATGCTTTAATAAATTTTGTTCGACTAAGATGCACCCAATTTATTTAGCGTATTATAAGCCCAATTCAAATAACAATATGAGCCAACAAGCAGCAGCCCCAACCCACGTTGAGTGGGTCGAACTATGTGATCTTATTTTGTTCCATTCTTTCAACTTATATCCCACGGAGATGGCCTACTAGAATTAAATTTCAAAACTTTTGGTTGGCCCATGACAGCATGTGTAATTAGAATAATTTCGTGAGCCATCCAGCCCGGTTTAAAATCAGTTTTTTGAAAACCAATTGACCCAATCCAGAAAAATTTATGGGTCGCCATTAAGTGTAAGTTTTCTTTATAGTTCATGGGGCCTTGCAAAATTAAAAATTGAAAAATTAAAGACCGACCACTAATTCATCGATTAGTGGGGCGTGCAAGATCATGTCTGCATGTGCCCGCGCGCGTCTGCTTGTTAACAAAAGAGAAATAATATTTTCTTATACATCGACAATATGATTTAGTTAAAGCCAGCAGGAGTTTCCACTTGCCTCTTCCAACAAGATAATAATCACTTCCATCCCACCCACAAAACCTGTAACCAAACCAAAAATGTTAGGCCCAAGTCTATAAAATTACTGTTAAAAATAAAAAATAGTATATAAGTGCTCATTAGTGGCCGGTAGTAACTAAAGCATGATTCGTTGGGCTGTTACCAAGTCAAGGTCATTTTATGATCCTGAAAAGCACTCTCTATCTTAATTAGAAAAATATGAATTACGACCATGTGCTCTACCCAAACAAGGATAACTACTCAAACAAGTTTCTGGCAAAGAAAAAACAAACAACACGGTTCTAGTTTGACACCTCACAAAGAAAACTATTAACCTTTACAAGCTTTTTTTTGCACCTAACAAAGATGTCATTCACTTTTGCCAGGGGAATGCAGTCAGCAGAATCCACATCACCATCAATAACATTTAAGGATGTCTTTTTCCCCTAAAGGGAATAGCGGATACTTTTCTTAGTTGGTATTTCATTCTCAGACCCTAATTCCCAGTTATTATCCTATTAGTTATGGAAGAGTAAAAGCAACAATTAATTGTCTAATCAGTAACACCCGGTCGCTGGTGTATCTATGCTCTTAGATACATCTCACTAAATTCAAAAACTACTTTGGACAAGAAATCACCTTTCCCAAAAAGATCCATCATTGGATGAAGCATGTAGAATTATAAACCAAAACACTATCCATTTGTTATTTTATATTTTCAGAAAGTGGGTTAAATTTTACTCTACCACATAATTACATATATGTTCACTGAAGGTTTTCTACCCAAAAAAAAAAAGAAGGAAACTCACAAATACATACCTGGAAAAGTTTGTAG
The DNA here is from genome assembly GCA_020521535.1 of Rubroshorea leprosula. Lineage (NCBI taxonomy): Eukaryota > Viridiplantae > Streptophyta > Magnoliopsida > Malvales > Dipterocarpaceae > Rubroshorea > Rubroshorea leprosula. The sequence continues at coordinate 2,238,803 of BPVZ01000016.1, forward strand.
CGGTCATCTTCAGAAAGTACAGTTTTTTCAGTAGATTTCTGAAGTTTCACCAGTTTAGACCAATTTATTTCTAAATTCTTCTCAAAGCAAACCTCTTTCTAGAGAAAAGTCTCTCTGTTTCCTGTCAAGTAATGCTAAAAGTTATTCCAGAAACAATCAATTGCTAGCAGGTTATTAGTCACTAAATAAAACACAAATGTCAACACCCTTCCTGTATCATCAAGAGCCCAATACACTTTCAAAGAAACGCCAGAATAATAGTGAAAATAAAAATATGCCTTCAAGCATGGATTCACCTGATTTTCCAATAAGGACTAGAAGTTACAGCTTTCTATTTACTCCATAGTCCATAATAACCTTCAGCATGGGAATCCTAAACTTCATAGTTCAGATGCTAAAAGAGTCCAATTCACTAGCCAGACTAGGGTGTGTTTATGATTACTTGACTCCTCAACCTAACGACCTATTGTTTGACATAGCCAAGTAAAGAATTAATATTGTTTAAATTAAAAGAAGACATTCTCTCACAATGAGTTAAAAATGCTAAAGATGTGACAGAATAAAATAAACAGAACTCAACTAAAGAACCTGATAATTATTACCATTTTAATATTGAATTTTTATGCTCTTCACCAAACATAAAAGCTATGTAATTATAATTCAAGATTCAATAAATACATTAGTTTTTGTAGCTCAACTAGGACAAAGAAAGTCAACACATAAGTAGATAAAACCTTGCAGAGACTACAGAGTGAAAAGAAGATGTTCTCTCACAATGAGTTACAAATGCTAAAAGATGTGACAGAAATAAACAGAAAATTCAAATAAAAAACCTAACTATTATTACCATTCTCATGTTGAATTTTTATGCTCTTTACTACTGAACAAAACATAAAAGTTATGTAATTATAATCCAAGATTCAGTAAATACATTAACTTTTAGAGCTCAACTAGGGACATAGAAAGTCAACAGATAGGTAGATAAAACCCTACAGAGACTATGGAGTGAGAAAAAGATGTTCTCTCACAATGAGTTACAAATTTTAAGAGATTTGACAGAAATAAACCAAAATAAACCCTCAAATAAAGAACCTCGTGATTATTACGATTTTCATATTGAATTTTTACGCTCTTTACCAGTGAATCAAGCATAAAAGTATGTAATTGTAATTCAAGATTCAATAAACACATTAGCTTTTGTAGCTCCACTAGGGACATAGAAAATCAATACATAAGTAGATAAAATAAAACCTTGCAGAGACTATGAAGTGAAATACGATGGATTTATGTCTCTTATGAACATAGGAAACACAATCTTAAACAGAACCAACAAAAAATCGAAAACGAAAATATCTTTATGACAAAAACACATCAGTCACACAAGCTTGTTATTAAGAAATTAAACTCCATATCTCTTTCCTCTGAATTCTAGTAGCAAAGAAGATCTTTCTTCTAACCCTAACCAGGACAAGAAATATTCTGGCATCAGGCAACATGAATAATCAACTAAATTTACCTCTATTCTCCATCATATTTCCCGGTGCTCTTTAGGTTTCTGTTCCCATAACAGATGTAAAGATCGAGTGCAGGTGCCTCGTTGGTCTCCAACAGATCTAGCAGACAATCGAAGAGGAAAATATCTTTATGACTAAGCAACAAAAAACATATGTCCAATTTAGAAATTTCTTTCCTCTATCAAGGAAGATATTGATTCTAACCCTAACTTAGGAGAAGAAATATCGATTCTAACCCTAACTCAGAAGAAGAAATATCGATTTTAATCCTAACTCAGGAGAAGAAATATTCAGGCACCATAAAGAATCAATTAAATTACCTCTATTTCGCATCGCATTTCCCCGTGCTCTTCTAGGTTTTTGTTCCTATAATCGACGTGAAGATTGGGTACAGATGCCTCGCCGGCCAGATCGCCTGGTCCACGGAAGATGAAATCCTCGTGCGAACCTTCAACCGTTTCGGCGAACTCGTCAAATCAAAGATCGCTCGGGATACTAAGAGATCGAGATTCAGATTCGTGATGATAAACGGATCAATAGTCAGAATCCGGACGGCAGATTCATGGAAGTGGTGGATATGAGGTAGTTACGGAGGTCGCCAAATGCCATTACGGTGACGGTGGTCCGAGACGGCACCTGGAATGTGGTGTCTGGAGGAACAATGAGCTCCTTGGGCAAGGTTTTCTCGAATTGGGAAAATATGCAAATGGGTCGGTTATGATCATTATGCTATCATTGGCCTATGGTCATGCTACTTTTGATGACGTGTCCTTTCGAGATGATATTACCATCGGTACCTTTTCAATTACGAATGTTATATATATATATATTTTTTTAACATTTTGGCACGGGCGGTTTCGAAACCCGTCCAGGAGAAGGGGAATGCACCTAACAAGCTCGTTAATACCAGTGGGCCTCTAAGCACAGGTGCCATATATATTTTTTATTTTAAAATTAGATTTGGATTATATTTTTATTTATATTGAAAAGATTTTTTTAATCTTATATTTTAAAAATACGGTATAAAAATATAATAAATATATTTTTTATAATTAAGTTTTATTAAAAGTATAAATATTAATTTTAATTTAATTAATTAACTAATCAAAATTATTCACATATTAATGATATTAAAATATATATTATTTTTTATAATTTTTAATGTAAATTAATTATAAAAAGATACATTTATTACACTTTCAACTTATATTCTAAAAATACAGATTAAACAAACCCATATTAAAATAAAAAAAAAATTAAAAGTGAAAAAAAAAATTCACATTATACTGAGAGTGTGACCACAGCTGCACTTTTGTATGGATTTTTTTCTTTTTGAAAATATATAATATTAGGATGGGCGTTCTTTTTTACTTAATCTAAATTTTATACTATCATTTAAAGTTTAATAAACTCTTTAATTGAATCGGGACTTCAGGCTCAATGGTTCGACTTCAAACTTTAAGTGTTTGAGTGAAATGGTCGAAATTTCGAGCTCTACCACCGTCTTGATAACTTGAACTCCACCAAAGCGGCCCAATGACCGCGTGCCTCATTTGAAGGGTGGAATGTTTATCCGGTCTAAGAATCGAATCCCCAATTGCTAACAACTAATTAAAATCAACTTCCTAATCATTTGTCAAAAAAATAAAAACTCTTTAATTACATCTAAAGAATTATGACTTAATTAGCAACAAGATGTACTTTATAATTTATTAACTAAAATTTAATTTTTTTAAGAGTCCAATTAAAACTTATAAATTTTGTAATTTTGATATAAATTAAAACTACTTTTAACTGAACTAAAGAAATTAACATCCCAACAATTAAAAAAAAAAAAAAACAGAAACAAAGGAAAAAAAAGACCTCTATTGCTCAACGTTGCATTCAAGAAAAAATAAATACTCTTCTCTATTTTCTTTTTGGGATTTTGATTAATAAATTTGAGAAAAATAGAAATGTGCATAAAATGTTAGACTACCACGAATAAAAATATTTAAAAATACCATAAATTTATGAAAACTATTCAAATATCATTAAAATTATTTAAAATTTTTTATTATCATCATTTGGACAATTTAATTACAAGGAAGAACTGATTTTTGCGATCCCATTGAATTTATATAATTTTGTCAATGGACTTTGTAGTTTGTAATGCATGCATAGAAAGCAAAAATTCTGACGAGTAAAATCCACAGCCACCGTCCCATAAAAAACTCCATGACCTTCCATTTATAGCTACAGGCATAAATCCGTCGGCATCTCTAGTTATATAAATATATAATAAAGCATGTAAAAACCTCATCAATAAATCTCAACAAATGGATCTAATACATTACAAAAACGATTATAGAAAGAAGCCTATAATATATTTCCTGCATCCAGTGGAAACAATTAATTAATGAATGTGACAGGAGAGCCAATATGAATTCTGTACAAACATTCTTCTTACCACTATATATACTCATTTTATCTGCTGTCTTCCTTGCACTCTAGTTAATAGCAGTGAGAGGAACTCTGGAGTCTCTCAAGGATTGGGCAGCTTCATATGCTGCCATAATATGTTTGACATCTCCATTTGCGTGTTTTCCGGATTTATATTCCCAAAATGACTTCAAGAGTTCCTCAAAAGGAGGAGTTTTCAGTTCCTCTATGGATGACACACTGGGAAGATTGAATGACCTCTTTCTTGGGGTTGAACAAGATGGCTCATCGACCTGAAACTCACAAAGAAAATATATTTTATTATAAAGCTTTGGAAAAGTAGTGCAGGTAGTGTACCCTGGGAGATATATAAATATAATCATCCTTATGCGTCACAACCCAGGTCTATGCACTCACTGGCCTAACAATTCTTCAAACTAACTCCACCATTCCCACCCTCGAATGCCTAGTGTCACACTGTTGACAGAATTTATTCGCTGACAAGGGGTGTCACCACCACCATCAAAGATGGTCAACACTTCCTGATTCTATTGGAGTAGGTGTAAATCCAACATGATCCCCTCACAACATGGGACCTAAGGGCCAAACTGGGGTAGCAACTAGCCCTCAAAAACTTAAACTTAAGGGGCCCTACCCCTCACACTATTTCCTAGAGGTGGAGGTGGAACCCACATGAAAATTTTGAGAAACATGAAAAACAGAAGAAATTGATACTTTCTTGCATGCTTAATTATTCATTTAAAGAAAGGTACTACAGCTTTTCTTACCTTATAGTCATCAAGCAGACAGTTCCCTGCATTCTCTGTTATTTCTACAATCTTGTGATAGTGACCACCCTTCAATTCCCTTAAATCCCCATAACAGGGAACAATAATGGAATTTAGATTTCCACATGCATCATGGTCCAGTTGTAATGAATCTGCAACATTTGACTGATCAGTTTACTGAATTTCATAAGTAACTTAGAAATTAAAATTGATTAGTATCTTTTGAATCTAGATACAGACCGTTGATGAATGTAAGGAAACTGTTGTTTGCAATGTTGACATCTTCAAGAGCAGTGGACACAGCTGAAGAAAACCGAGTACGAAGGCTTTGATTTGCTTCCATTCCTCCCCTGTTGAATAGAAGGAAAAGATTAGTGAGCTAGAACAGAAAGACCTCTGATTACTTTTAAGGAGTGGCATACCTAACGATGGAATCCACAGAAGCAACATTTCTCTCCTCTAGAGTGAGCAAGGATTCTTGAGCATGCTGCCACTGTTGTGCACTTATTTTTGCCTTCAGCAAACTGCATGGGATTTTAGAGAAAGATTCAAATTTCAGTGAATAATGTAAAAGGCAAAACAGCATGAGCAGCCCACATACCAGTTATGAAGAACCTCTTCCAATTCTTTCTTCCCACTTTCTACAGCAGACGTATCCTCAAGATAGTGGGATTCCGTTTTTTCCATGTGAACTGTCCATTCAGCTTTAACAGTAGAAGTGGATTCTTGCATGGTTGACATTTCCTGCTGCAATTTGCTGGTTCTGCTGCATGCACTCTCACGGAGATCTTGAACTGCCAGTTGGACCTAAAGAACAAAAATAGGAACTTATTCTTAAGGCTTATCCTTCAAAGCCTGATTAAGTTATTAATAATGGACATACAATCTCAGAGATCAAACACTGATCAATAAGAATAATCAGAAACAAGAGCTACCAGTTTATTCTTCCTAGCATTTGAACTTGCAAGCAGTTCTGCCACTTTTTCTAACAATTGCCTTTCTTCATTAGCAGCACATTCCTACAAATACAACAGAATGCATTACATCGGTAAGGCTTTTATAGATGCATGGTTATTGATTATATCTAGAGTAAGTGCTATTACTACCTCAAACTTCTTCTCAAATTCAGATAATTTCTCATCATTGACTTCTTGTGCTTCTCCAACAATTTGGGCAAACTTGGAAGCATGCATATCTAAAGTCCCAAAGAAGTTTACTGCTATTTTAGAAACTGATCGTGCAGTTTCAACTGCCCTTGAATGTGCCTGTATTAAACATCAAATAGAAAAGCATTTATTATTTACATAAAACCGACCCTTAACATGACATAGGTTAGAACTTGGAACACACAAACCTGACGCTGTTGCCGTGCAAATGCAGTTAGCTTCTCTTCTTGATTAGAAAGACTACTTTGAAGATCATTAAGTAATGCATCAGCTTCAGAAGCAATTCCTTTGAAGAGCTGAATGATATAAACAATATCATAAGCAGTCGCAAGTGCAGGAGTTTTTGCATAAAGATAGCTATGAAGAAATACATACATCCTCAAGGGCATGTGAATGCTTAGAAACTTCAGAATTTAGATCACCAAAAGTTGACTTTGAGTTCCCATCAAGCTCCACAGCTATATTGTCCAAACCCTCAATACCAGCACCATACAAGGTCTTCAATTTCCCTAACCTTCCTTTAAGTTCTTCAGTAGCCTACATCCAGGATAGAGGGTTCAATAATAGAAAAAATTAATCAAGTCCTGGAATAAATTTCATGGTGCTCTTTAAATTTTACCTCTGCTTTTGTTGATACAAAAGACTGCATGTCTTCTTCCATCTCTTTCAGTTGTTGTTCTTGTTGAAGCACAGAGGATGCTACAGTCTTATGCAAGATGTCAAGCTGTTGAGTCAACTGGGACTGGAACTTTTGGATAAGTGCCCTGTTTCTATCCTCAATTTTATCCTTCCGCTCTGAGAACCAAGGATGATCAAGAAAAAAGGAGTTACTATTATAGAATAAAACATGCCATAGAACAAAGTTTTTTACTTCAAAAAAGACTAACCAATTTTCGCAAACAAATTAGAGACATCTGATGCAGCATTTTCAAGCTCTGCTCGGAGTTCAAAAGCATGCTCAATAAGAGCTTTCTCTGATAAATAACAATAGATGTTAATGTTATCATTATGAGAAAGTTATTACAGTTCATACAGACAAAAAATGCAACTCAAACAAACAAGTCTTGGGAAATTTTGTTTCTCGCAAGAGAGCGTTGTGCAGACAGGAAACTTGCGCCCCAAGTGTCTCTTAACTCACCAGATTTGAGGAGATTAGATATCAAAAATTCTTTCTCCTTAATCGCTGCATTTGCCTGCCTATGTTTCTCTTCAAGGTCAAACAATGAATGTTCAGTCTCCTCAAGATTTTTCTGAAATTTTTAAAAAGAAAGAGAGTTAGCAAAAAAAAAGCATGTAACTAAAACATGAAATCAGAATCTCTCAAAGTTCACATTGAAGGCAGTACCTCTGTTTTTTCCAGTTTCTCACTTAATTCTGCATTGAAAAGCTGCTCGGAATTGTATAGCTCCTGAAGGTCTGTAAGTTGCTGTATGCAAGTAATTAAAATAATCAATAATTAGACAGAATCCAACTTTCCAAAAGTTGGAAAGAATCATATGGGTGGGTTTTAATAAAACATACCTTATCCTTAGATTCAGACTCAAGTTCCATACGCTCTATTTTTTCAGCCATAGCCTGCGGAGAAGAGACATGAAAAAAAGATAGCATTTTAAGATAATTCCCACCATGAGATAACGATCAAAGAGTTGCATCAGCCAATTATGCAGAAAGAACCACCTTCTTCTCAGCTTCTTCATTGAGATAACGATCTCGTGGGATATAAATTCCATTCTTCTCCCTTGCAGCATATACCTCTAACCAAAAATAAAAGGTAAAAACAAAAGTCTTATCAAGGATAAGTTGAATTTCTAGGGAGAAAAAAAAAAGGAACTGTTGGATGCAATTCACCACCTTGCTTCAGCCGATCAATTTCTGAATATAGATCTTTGATCAGAGCAGATTTCATCATCTTCTGATTAATCTGAAATGGTAACCAACATAAACTATTTAAGCATGTTGGAAGGGAAAAATAAAGCTTTATAATGACAAAAGATGACTGAATCACGAACCTCTGGTTTGTTCTTGATATTTTTGGCACGGTGTGCATAGTCTAGGGTGCTAAGTGTTTCTTCCAGACAATGGATGGAGGGTGATACCGTAGCAATTATACATGTTTTTGTTTTCCCTCCCAAGGAATCCCTCAACAATCTTGTCAATTTGCTATCCCTGTAATCGTGGTAGTATATTTTGAAGTCTGAACTTTAGCACAGGACTATCAGACATGAGCAAGATATTGTGGAACAAAGATTTTAATACCTATATGGAACATGACCAGAATGCTCAACAAGGGCATTAATGACACGACCAAGTGTGAGCAGGCTTTTATTAATCTCTCCAGCTTCCCTTGCTCTTCCCTGTGAGAGTCAGTTTGCTTGTGATCAAAACTAAAATAGCTCTACTTCCTATTATTGCTTTAACCTCATTACTGAGATCAGACAACAAAACCAAAAAGACAGTTTGAAATGGTAGGAAGATCCTTTTCATGAATATGAATTTGTCAATCTTCTGGTTGGACCACTGTTCTTGTTAGGGGGAAAAAAAGAAAACACAAGTCAAATACCTCTCGTGCACCTGAACGTGAAATATTCTCAGAACCAGCAAGGTCAACAAGATTTAGCTTTCCACATTTGATCATTTCTTCCCCCTCTGGAGTACACTCCTTGATGTGAATTGTGATGGAAAAAATTGAATGAGAACGACTACTTTGTTTGTTAAGAAGAGTCTCAGCTGTTCGCCTTTTAGCAGAACCTTTTTCCAAGATTTTGTAGATTTCATTTGCAGTGCTAACTATCTCTTCTTCTAAGCCTCTAACAAAAACGCCCCCTTTTCCATCTTCCATAAGAGCAATAGGCTTCTTAGATTTGTCATCAATGAATTTTGAAGTTTCCTCTGGTGCCAACAGATCTGTTATTTCCTCATTGTAAAGCTCAAGAAAAGTAACTTTCATGCTATATTCAGCAGACTGAGCTTCTAATATATCAAAAATTTCTTTAACAGCTCTTGGTATAACACCAGCATCACTTGGAAATTCCCCATTCTGCCAAAAGCTCACTCACAATTATAAGCATTCAAAATTAGGTAAAATGAACAAGATCAAGAGTCTAATTTTCACAACAGAAACCAAACCTTTTTCCTAGCTCCTCCTTCCATTGTGTATGTCTTCCCTGTGCCTGTCTGACCATATGCAAAGATGGTGCAGTTGTAGCCCTCAAGAACTTCATTCACAATGGGAGACACGGCAATATCATACAATTGCTGTTGCTGGGAGGTTGGACCAAAGACCTAAACAAAAATCATAGAACATTATGATCATCATCAAAGTGGAATAAAATAACAAGAATGTAACATAGCACAAGTTTCAGTTTTTTGTTTGGTTTACAACATATTTCAAGTGAAAGTGGTACCCAAAAAAAGAAAAAAAAAGTCTTTAATTTTATTTATAGGAAAAGAAAAATGCTCTGAGTATGGAACAAGAGTCAGAAAATCCATTTCCTTTTACTCGAATTGAAATTAACCCAAAATTAACCATTAAAGTTCTCTTATATTTGACTTGACTACATTTCTTCAAGAACCAAGAAACAAATTAACAAGGCCAAACATAAATTCAAAAAGGGAAAATAAGAAAGAAAAATACTAAACCTTGTCAAAAAGAAAGGTTCTATCAATCTGCTTATTAGCAATATTCTGTACAGCACACACTTCTCTCCTATTTTCATTACAAGATATCACCACTGGCGTGTGGATCCGCGCCTCGTCCTCGCTCAATGGCCTACAACAAAATGTCAAAAACCACAAATCCTTCAATCACAGGTTGAAAAAACCTGCAAATAATGCACCTCAAATTATCAAGAACGTGGGTCCGTGGCTCACCTGCAACGCACAATAACCTGCACGTTTACACCTTTATCCTTATCGTGCTTGCTATTTGAATTCGAATCCCCTGGTCTCAGATCTCGTGCTGATTTATCACTGGAACGGGGAGTCTGGGACGGAGATAGAGACACCAATCCTCCTCTCCTCTGCTGTGAAGAATCCATGGAGTCTACCGTTCTGCAAATCACAATTTCCTATATCAGCTGAACTCACCGAGTCAACTACGAGTCTGTGAAAACACCATAAATTCTTCACAGAAAAACAAATCACTAATCTCTAAGACGAGCGGAGACTGAACAAATCGGCGGCTTCAACTCCGAAAAATCTCTCAGAAAATCAAAGAAAACTTTGTTTTAACAACAAAAATGAGATTGAATTCAACCACACACAAACAAAAGAGATTCAGATTACAAATCACCAGTCAACAGAGATTGAACCAGAAAAATGTATTGAATGAACAAAATTAGCAACCGAAATTTGGTAGCCCAAAAAAAAGAGAGAAAATGCAGCTGTAAGATCAGAGGAAAATGCGACTGAATTCAATAAAAGAAAAAGTTATTCAGAATTAAATTTAACAGTTCATAGTAAAAAGAACTTCAGATGAAAATCCCAATTTTAGAAATAAGATTGGATCCAAGGGGAGAAAAAACAAGGAGCTTAAGATCAGAGAACGAACAAGAAAAATGCGATTGAATTCAGCTAAAA
>BPVZ01000016.1:2252279-2266013 GCA_020521535.1 Rubroshorea leprosula
TGCAAAAAATTGTTGAGGGATAAAAAATGTACATTTCTTAAAGTTGAAAAATCAAATTTAACATTTAACCTTTTTAAAATTATCACGTTAAAATAATTTTGTATTTAAAATTTAAAAATACTTGCATTTATGACCCATAATTTTAAATTATATTAAAAGTACATTCTCAATTCAAGGGTTAGAATTTGAATTTCTCATTTTAGTGTAATTTGTTTAAAAAAATTATATTTAAAAAAATATTGATGTTCAATTTAATTTTTTATTTTTTAAAAATTAGTTTAAATTTAAATCTTATCATTAATTTTTTTATTAAAATTTAAGAGTAATGGTTTGATGGTATTTAACAAAAATTGTTAAATTTAAATGAATTTCTTAAAAATAAAAATTTTAAATGACAAATTACATCAATAATTTTTTTAGTAATAATTTGTTTTAATGTAACAATTTTGAAGGTAATTTACACATTTTACCCGTTTAATAAGATAAGTTTTAATTTTTATAGAAAAGCCTCACATTTAAATTCTGTCTATTCTGATCCTTTGGTTTAGAATAATTTGGGCGCTGGCATATAGTGGAAGTGCGCATGGTGAAAATCAAGCATCATTGATCATGTTGGGTCATAGACTCATAGGGGGACCCTCTTATGTATAAATTAAGACGCATGAATTTTTCATTTCAATTATTAGATTACAAAATATCAAATTTCATGTCTTATACACCAAAATGGTGTGGATAATTCAAAGAGAGAATTGAAAACACTTGGATGTTTTTACCAGAAAAGAAATTGACATCCCAAGGAAAAACTAAGAATAAAATCTTCAAACGAAAGAATTTGTGCACCAAAAACTTACTTGAAAGGGTCGAGGGGTAGGATACAAGGTAAGGAGCACTTAAATTCAGACACTTAAAATTGGAATTGCTTTGGTTACTAGAAAACAGTGATGAAATTCAAAATTAGTATTATGAATGCTGCATTGAGGAGAGGTATTTAAATTAGGTAAAATGTCAAGAACTACGGAATTGGAAGAGAATAATGGAAGACAAGGTGGGGTTTGGATGTGGCAGCAAAACGTGCCCCATGTGACAAAGAGTTGGGATGAGGAAGCACATGCCTTAGGGAGGCTGCTTTTCTTAGTGTCAAAACTACTTATATTTCCTTCTTTTAAGTAAAAGTAAAAGAGGGGAAAAAGGAAAATTTTCAATGAAGATTTTACATATTTACCTATAATTTCCCCTTAATTTGATAATCTCCTCACCATTAGCTTTCAAAACTTGTAATGGAAATAAGATCTATTGATTTGCACTAGAGCCACCAACTCCCCCATCGACCTTTTAGTAAGAAAGGAAAACTTAAGAGGTTGGACTTGATGATATGTGGCCACCATAGTGAAACTGAAAAGTGATACGCTCCTATTTGATTATACAAAAACAAATTTTAAAGTCTGAATGTTAAACACTAATTATTAAATTAAGAGAGACCATATGATATTTAGGGAATGTCCTTTTATTCTATGACTTATGTTTTGCAATCTATTACAATTTGGACAGCAGAACATCACTTTTCATCTATAAAAATAAATCAAACTATAATATTTGAAAAGGACAAAATAAAAATATCACATTACGTTACAATGTACCATCAAAAGAAAAGGTTTTCAAATAAAGATTTTGACATTTAATAGGGAAAAACTTTTGCTTCCAAACAACTTGGAAAATTCCAGAATTGAATAAGCAAGTAGTGGTTTTTTTTTTTCTTGATATGCAAGGGGGTGGTTATTTCTTCACATGTTATACAAGATGGGAAATCTGTAAGGATTTGCTTTGACCTAATACCATTAATGGCAATATATAAAAATTGAACTACTCTTCTCCATGTTTAATTGCTTGTCAAGGCTCCTCAGTGCTACTTGACTTCTACTTTTGGGAATTGTGTCCAGATCAAAGTTAATTGGGTCTCCCTTAAAAATAAAGAAAAAAAAAAGAAACGATTTGAAGCAGAGTTCACATGAGTCCATGACAAGGGGGTATCTGATTCAGTGGAGTGGAACTGTTTACTTCGGACATACCCTACTTATAAGCAGCGTATGATTTGCTTCACTAGTCCTTTATACTTCTTCAAGCAAGATGCCTTTTCCACTGAAATTTCCCTTCAGAAGTGTCTCTGATTCTTTCCACTATGAAACTCTGCATTGTTACTCCAATTTCCAACATATTCTTTCTGCAGAAGTTTTTTTGCCATTGGATACTCTGCTACCATAATGTTTGATTGAATGACAAACAGGATAATGAAGATAAGCGAAAATTTCAAAGCAGTCAAGTTTAGTTAATTACCAAACCCTGTTGAAAAACTTAACAAATGATGTTACTTTAGCCAAGGAATCAATGTATTATTAGCATATGGTTTCTTAATGCAGGGTTCATGTCCCAAAGTGTAAACTATTCCAGTGCACGTGCAAATGGCTGATTTGGGGTCCATTAAAACTGGAATTCATGGTTTCTTTTGGCTTATACATTGGTCATTTTTATGTTGGCGATATCTAGAGAAGAAGAGGCCATGTGGGGAGGAATAAGAACATTTCTACATGCAGTTACAGATAAGAAGTAAAAGTAAGTAATGAAGTAGGTAGGTGCGGTTTTTTGCTTTAGGGGAAACTGATCTGTAAAAGGCATATTGTAATTGCTTGCAAGCGAAAAAGTTTAATGGTCCCATAGTATATTAGGAAATGATCATAATTCTTAGCTTTTCTTGATAGACTAGTAGGTTTATCATGGCAACCCATGTTAGCCAGTAAAAAGGCCTATACATATATACAAATACATATATATATATATATGTGTGTGTGTGTGTATGACAATCAAACATGAAGTGCCATTCATTTTCAGGATACATAGCAGATTTTAGGAAGTGTACAGAACTCCACTCGAAATGAACCGTATTCACCTTCAGGACTTTTGGGGTACTCATTCAGAATGTGTGGTCCAACTGAATATGTTCTGTCATGCATCCCCACTATCTCCAGTGGACACATAAACCGTTGAATTTTTGGTCACTGCACAACTGTTTTTCCTGATTTTTTTTTGTCAGTTTATACTTTTTTTGGGATAAGATGTTGGTCCAGACTCTAGAGATGTACGAAGTCGAGCTGTCACTGAGCTTCTTGGAACATCAGTAAAAAAAAAAAAAGAATTCTTATTTAGTACAGAAACCTTCTTAGGTTTCTTGTCCTGTGACACAGAGAACCAAATGACAAAAATATCTGGAGGCCCTTCTGCAGCTCAAGTTATTTTCTCTCTGCAACTGATTACTGCAATAATCTATGCATGGAAGACAAAGGTTCAAAAGAAAACATCCTCAACAAGTTCTTGTTCTTACATGAAATCATCCAAGAGAAATGCTGATTTATTAAAGTCACATATCTGCTGCAATGGCCAGTCATTAAAGTTTGACCAAATATGGTTGCCTCACAATTCTGGTACATACAAAAGTCAATCCAGGAATCCTAGATCAGACTTGAACACATTTGCACATTTCAGCTGCCAAATGGGAATGTCTAAGCTGCTCTCTCCCTTGTTACCTGTCAGTTCTTGTTTTTGTTCCCTCTACCACTCCCCAGGAAATGAAAACCTTTTCCTAATTACATTGGATCCACCAACTACCTTGTTGGTCCAAGTGAAAAGAGCTCGGTTTCCTTTAAGTAAGGTCTCAAGTTCGAGTCTTATGAATGAAAAAACAGGCGTTGGGAGAGATTATTCCTAATGGGGTCCGACGAGATTCGATTCCAGATTAGTTGGGACCAATGTGGTTACCAGATATCGAAAAGTTAATAATAAAAAAAAAAATTACATTGGATCCGAATTCAATCATGTGAAATTTTCGGATGTACCAATCAATATAGGCATCTAATTCCACTCCATTCTAGCATTTTTCCATTGACTGTGATACCTCTTCATCCCCATTTTCCCATCTATGGAAGATTCAATATTTTCTTGGGTTGCAACATTCTTAGCCCGTCTCAAATCTCTCCCATCAAGTATCAGCATTCAATTGTCAAAGTGGCATTGAGCCTCAGAGGAGAGTGTTTTGGATGACTATTATACTTTCAACCTTTCGTCGGTTAATACCTTGGTTCCTAATTCTTCTTCACTCACCAGCATCATCAGAGAGTATATGCCGGATGCCATTGGTATGGACTAGGAACATATTTTATGAGTGTATTGGACCGACTCATAACAACCCTAGAGAAGACTTAATGGAGTTATATCATTTGCTTCTATAGCGCCTTTTTTAATCTAGTTAGGTACTTTTTTAAAAGTTGGTAGCTTATTTAGTGGGAGATTAGGTTAAATGGATTGATTTATAGGCATTGTTAGGTTAACTGTCCTGAAAGAGGCAAACCAATCCTATCCCCACCACAACTCCCAAGGCACACAACAGTGAGAGAAAGAACATGGAAAGTTCAACAGGATTGAGGATATAACCTGATCCCTTTCAGTCCTAGTCTAAACGAAACCTCCTCATCTACAGATCGGCTAATATCAGTTTTGTTGAAGATCCTGACATTCCAAAGAAATTAAAAACCCCACTAGTAAAAGTGCTTTCTTGTTCACTAGTTTTCACATGAATGGATTGAAAACATTTAGTTACAGGTTCTATGATAATGATAAAGGATTCTCTCACTTTCCTCGCTGAACAACTAGCTTACTACCCAGCACTACTGCCTGTATTACAATGACCACCTTATGTATCTGAATTTAATCTATGTACTTTTATATATTGCTAAATGACGTATGATAGCCAATATTGTTCTGCAATAAAATTTCCATAGTAGTTTTTGTATGTGAATGCCATAATCATGCTCGATTAAGCATTTAATGAAGGAAGACAAACTGTATGGCATATATACATATTTGAGGGTGGCTTGACCTTGTTCAATGTTTGTGTACTGTGTGGAGAAAGCAGGGTTTGGTACAGGAGAAATAATTTATACTGAATTTATGCATATCCCTTAAGAGAAAAGCTTTTGTTGTTAGTCTGTTTGCTTGGGGAAAATTTGCTGGAACTGAGGTTTCCTTGGGATTCATCTATGATCTGTCTTTCTTCTTCATCAAAATAGAAGCAGATAACAATTTAAGTCTCACATACAGCTAACTCTAAAATGACTGCTTGATAGCAACCATGTCCACTTTGCTTCATTGCCAAGCAGGAGGATTTTTGAAGGAAATTTGAGGATTTTAGTCCAGGTTGATATATCTATTTGTACAGCATGAAAGTTACTCTTGATGTCAAAAAGAAACTCAAAATCATGTTGATTATGGAAATAGAAGAATGTAATAGGATAAGAGATTTGAAGCCAGAATTTTAACTTGAATAGTAAGGAGGTTAAAGGAATTGATTATCTTTGACAGCACTCTAAAGTTGTTCTAACAGCTTGTCATGTTGAAGTCGATATTGAAGCTGCTCTAGCTTCTTTCCAGCTCTAAGACCATCTCTGTGACCTAATCAACCAAACGCCTTTCATTCTCCTGTATATATACACCACCCTGAATGCGTTTTTCAAACACGTACTTGATCAAGGACTACTTGAAAGAAAAAGAAAAGATACACTAAAATGGGTGCTTTGGTTCTTCCATCAAAAGTACTTTTGGGAGTTTTGCTCTCATTTTTGTTTTTATGTCTACATTCTAAGCCTGTGCTTGGGATCACAAGGCACTACAAATTTGATGTATGTATCAAAGCTAACTGTTTCAATTTAGTTTTATTTTCCAGCTTTATACCTTGTTACTAGTGTATGCATGTGAATAATGGCAGATCAAATTGCAAAATGTGACGCGTCTTTGCCACACAAAGAGCATTGTATCAGTCAATGGACAGTTCCCGGGCCCTCGCATTGTAGCAAGGGAAGGCGATCAGCTTCTGATAAAAGTGGTTAACCATGTCTCCAACAATCTGTCAATCCACTGGTAGGAGGAACCTTCACTTCAGACCATGTGATGTGTTTTACAGTTCAACCTTGTCCTAAAATCATAATGATATGAATTTTCATTGCAATGAATAGGCATGGCATTAGACAGCTTCGAACTGGATGGGCAGATGGACCGGCATATGTGACTCAGTGCCCCATACAAACAGGACAGAGCTATGTATACAACTTCACCATTACAGGACAGAGAGGAACTCTGTTCTGGCATGCCCATATTTCATGGCTAAGAGCTACTGTCTATGGTCCCTTAATTATCCTTCCCAAACGTGGCATTCCCTACCCATTCCCCAAACCCCACATGGAAGTTCCAATCATCTTTGGTAATTAACCAGAAATACTTGTTAAATCCATTTTCTAGATACCATTTTCATGACATGATTAACATTATAACGGTGGAATTGCAGGGGAATGGTTCAATGCAGATCCTGAGGCAATCATCAGCCAAGCCCTCCAGGCAGGAGGAGGCCCGAATGTGTCTGATGCATATACCATAAATGGACTTCCAGGGCCTCTCTATAACTGTTCTGCCAAAGGTAATGCGAATTACACCAAAAAAAAAAAAAAAATGCTACTTTTTACACAATGCAGATGTTTGGTCGAACTCTGAATATATAAACATATGTTTGCAGATACATTCAGATTGAAGGTGAAGCCTGGAAAAACATACCTTCTGCGGCTAATTAATGCTGCACTAAATGATGAACTCTTCTTCAGCATAGCAAACCACAGCCTCACTGTTGTTGAAGCTGATGCTCTCTATGTCAAACCATTTGAGACACAAACCCTCCTGATTGCACCTGGACAGACCACCAATGTGCTTCTTAAGACTAAACCCCATTACCCTAATGCCTCCTTCTTCATGACTGCTAGACCTTATGCCACAGGCCTTGGCACTTTTGACAATTCCACAGTTGCCAGCATTCTAGAATATGAACAACCATTTAAGAAGCTTCATCCAAGAATCTCCATTAATAAACTCCCCCTGTATAAACCAGTTCTTCCAGCTCTAAATGACACTTCCTTTGCGACAAAATTCACAAATAAACTCAGGAGCTTAAATACCCCACAATTTCCAGCTCAGGTACCCCAGAAGGTTGATAGGAAGTTCTTCTTCACCATTGGTCTAGGGACAAGTCCATGTGAGGGCAATCAGACCTGCCAAGGGCCTAATGGAACCATGTTTGCAGCGTCTGTTAACAATGTATCCTTTGCAATGCCAACTACAGCGTTACTACAGGCTCATTTTTCTGGTCAATCACACAGCGTCTACACCACTGATTTCCCCAGTGATCCAGTGATTCTGTTCAATTATACAGGCACCCCACCTAATAACACCATGGTGAGCAATGGAACGAAACTGATGGTGCTTCCTTTTAACACTAGTGTAGAGTTAGTGATGCAGGACACCAGTATCCTAGGAGCTGAGAGTCATCCTCTTCACTTGCACGGCTTCAATTTCTTTGTGGTTGGACAAGGATTTGGGAACTTTGACCCCAACAAGGACCCCAAAAACTTCAACCTTGTTGATCCTGTTGAACGGAACACCATTGGCGTGCCATCCGGCGGATGGGTAGCTATTCGATTTCTGGCAGACAATCCAGGTAGGTAAAAGGGAAAAGAACGTTAGACATAACCTTCAAAGGACTCTTGGCCTTTCTCATAAGCTTTCGTAACAGATGCACTTCTACAACGGCTGTTTTTTGACCAAACATGCTCTTACTGATTTGAGTTAATATATGCAGGAGTATGGTTCATGCATTGTCACCTGGAAGTGCACACAAGCTGGGGTTTGAAGATGGCTTGGATTGTGTTGGATGGAAAGCTTCCTAATCAAAAGCTGCTTCCTCCACCAGCTGATCTTCCTAAATGCTGACAACCCAATCAACCTGACCAAACTCTGCCTCAAGACTGAATTTTATTCAATCTTTTTCAACCCAATTTTCTCCACTTTCTTAAAAATCTTTTAAAACAATCCAGACTGAATTTTCCCTTTATTGCATTTGAAGTTGGAAGATTTGTGTTCAATAATTATTTTGCTGATTTGTGTTCAATAATTATTTTGCTGATCCATATGTGATCAAGGAATGAGGAATTTTGTAACATCAAGATTCAATTATATTACCACATCCTTCTAATCTCCACTGCTCATGTGTCTTCAAGGACCCTCTTTATCCTGAATCATCTTAATGCAAGATAAATTGTCTCCTCTTCCTGTTGCTTCCATCTTTTGCTGTCCCTGTTTCATGATACAATAATCAATAAGATCTGCAATGGGAGGGGAATCCCACGGCAGATGCAAAACAGGGAGTCAGTAGACTGGAAGCTATCATGGGTAAATGCCAGCATCTGCACAATACAGCAGCATCCTCTTATGTTGAACATGCCTAAAAAAGAGAAAGTCTCACATAATAATAAACTCAACTACTTCATATGCTAAAATCACCAAATAAAAACACTGCAAGTATGACACATTACAATTGCATAATTCTTGTAAGCAAGAAATGATAAAAAGACCAGATATGAAATAAAAAATAAATAGATTTAATTGCAATGAGTAACTGAATATGAGTCACAACAATGACAATTTTCCTCATCATTACAATGTAACTCTAATCCAAAGAAAAAATGGAAATTACTTCAAAACAATACAGCAAAAACTGCTAAAAGGCTAACCAGGTCTATGATCAATTAACTATCCCCTTCACTTTTTCTCTTCTTCTTCTTCTTCTTCTTCTTCTTCCTACTCTGCTGCTCTGAAGAATTGCTTTCTTGAATCTCCTCATTCGTCTTCTTCTTTCTCTCCTCTTTCTTTCCTTCCTTACTTCTCACTTTACCTCCAGTTTCTCCATTAATTTCTCTCCCCTCTTCATCAAAATTGCCAATTTTTCCATCAACCTTATGCTTCCTTTTCTCACCCACTTCCTCAATTAACTCACCGCGAGTTGGTTTCTCCCCATCCTCAACGGTCATTTCGCCCTCAAAAGCACCGCCTTTCTCATGCTTGTGTTTCTTCGAATGCTTCTTTCTCTCATGATTTGCACACCCGAATTCCTCAGTACCCATAACGGTGCTGTCGCATTTCCATTTCTTATGCTTTTTCTCAGATTTCGACGATTTTTCAATTTCCCGGTGAATCTGATTCAACTCGTTGAATGACACAGCGGCGCGTCGAATGTAGGCGCTGATAACTTGTGAAGCAAAGCTTTCAATGGCGGAGAAATTGGAGACGACTTTGGCCGCCTTGGAGAGAGAGGCCGGCGTTGAAGAAATAACTCCCCCCGTTATCGTCTTCATCCTTCTGACGTTGGGGGTTCCTGGAAGCACTAGGGTTTAAGCTAAGGAACCATGTGGAGCCTACTTGGATAACACGTAGACACTGCATCGTTTACAATCATGCACCCGCGACACCATAAAACTATTTTACAAAAGGGGTTACATACAATTTAATTTATAAAATTATTTAAATATTTTAAATTTTATTTTTATATTATTTTATCAAAATATTTAAATAATTTTATAAGATTGAACTCTCCTACGTAAAACAGTTTTTTTTAAACAAAAATTAATGAAAAAAGAAAATTAAAAAAGGACGTTACAACAGTAAATTCCTGATCACATGTGGTTTGGCACAACTAAGCCCTTCACTAAATTTAGTACTTAGTAGCATAGCTTAGGATATATTTGGATTGAGGAAAACAAAGAAAGGGAGAGGAAAATATGAAATGGGAAGGTGAGGGATTTTATTTTAATATTTATCTAATTTTCTTTTTAAAATAAATTATACTTTTTTTTATTAGCTTTAACTATTTGAATAAGATAGTACTCAAAGTAATATATATTCCTTTCTCTTTTCCCCTTTTATTTCTTTTCTTTTTCAAATGGAATACAACTCATACAATGTAGAAAAGGCCTCCTATCTTTTGTCCTATCCAATTGACATTCTTACTTTGACTCTAACTAATGTTAACTCAAAAATCAAAACCTAAATAATTTAAAAAACAGTATTGTGCAATTTAAATTATATTAAATTACACAACATTAATCATTAAATGAGGATAAGTGTCTTAGTGTTGGGAATTTTTCTCTCATTCAATATTTTTTGTTTTGCAATTAGTCTGAATTGCAAAACATAAGACTTAATAATTTTTTTTTTTAAAAAAAAATCCACAAACGTAGATCTTGACTTCCTAATAACTAATAAGTCAACGTCTATGTTATATTAGGGTGACAAGTCACCTGGTGTCCATTTCCCTTAATGTTTTGAATTTATCATTATACTGCTAAAATTTAGGGGCTCAATTGTTACCCAGACTGATGTCCTAATTGACAAGAAAATTAGTATAACGGTTTGACTATGCCAAACCACATGGTTCAGGGGTCCAAAACGTTATGGTTCAAAACATACATTATATATATTCTTCTGGCGACGTTGCCCTAATATCTTAATATAGTCTCAGTGGTAACCGGTACGGAATCTCCATTTCTGGAGGTCTGAAGTTCGAAGTTTTACTTCAGCAATTTTTGCCAAAAACCCTTCATCAGCCTCTAAACCCCACAGTCTCTCTCGCTCTCCGCTTTCTGCCTCTGCATCTTCTCTCAACCATATTTTATTGTTTTCGTATCATATCATTATTATTGTTCTGTACAGACGCATTCATCATCTTCCTAAACGTTCAATTCTTGGCAGAGTTGAGCAGAGATGCAGATGCAGCAGCAACAAAAATCTAAAGACATTGTTTTCACAAAGCGGCCTTATATTGAGGATCCGGGGCCGCGCAGAATGTGAGATTTTCGATCCTAATTGCATAGGAATTAGAATTTCACCTTTTTTTTTTTTTTGTAATTTTTTTGATTTACAGTGTTTGCTTCGTTTTTAAATTTAAGATGTTGCTGCTATTTTTTTTTTTTAATGCAGTAAAAGCATTGAATTCTCTGTGTTATCGGATTCTGAGATTAGCAAAGCTGCGGAAGTGCAGGTATGGCAAGGTGCCTACTATGACAGCAACACCCGTCCCATTGAAGGTGGCTTGTTGGATCCCCGTATGGTTGGTATCCTCATTTTGCTTTGCTTTTATATATGAATGTATATACAATATAGCAACTGTTGCAGTGTGTTCTTGAGCTTCCCTTATTATTTTTTTTTCCATTTTCCCCCTTATTCCTTTCCTATTATTTTCAGGGTCCTGCAAATAAAAGTGGTAGATGTGCAACCTGCCATGGAAGTTTTGGGGAATGTCCGGGCCATTATGGATACCTGACGCTTGCCCTTCCTGTTTACAATGTTGGATTTTTAAGTACAATCTTAGACATTTTGAAGTGCGTTTGTAAGGTATAAAATTAGTTACAACTTAAAAGTATGTTCCTTCATCTTTTTTTTTTAACTATCCGTTGGCCATCGATGTTAAGGTTGGTTTTGCTTGTTTTGATGGTTATAATGGTTCTGAATGTATTGCTTCCTTTGTAGTCATGTTCTCGGATACTCTTGGATGAAAAACCACGGAAAAGCTTTCTGAAGAAAATGAGGAGTCCCAAGATAGATGCTCTAAGGAAGAAGGCCTTACTGAAAGATATTGTAAAGACGTGTAATAAACCCTTGAAGTGCCCGAGATGTGGATTTTCGAATGGTTTGGCTCTCCTTTCCCTTGTGACTATAGTTTTCTGACATGATGTTTCTATGTAAGACTAATGCAAAGAGGAATCGATACTATAGCTGGTGGGACTGGTTCTTTTTAGATCTTGATATTCTTTCTTATTGTAATAAATTGAACTGCAGATAATAGGGTCTTGGCTTTAGATTTATTTATGAATAAATCCTTCTATGCAGTTCTTGAACTTCATTTCAGTTATTTGTAGAGTGAATGTCTAGCATGACTACAATCGGATTTACACCCACACCTCAATTGTCATGTGTTTGAGATGCCACCAGGTTTTATCAGTTCTTTATATAATTGTTTCCAGGTAAGGTGAAGAAAGCAACAGGTACACTGGGCATTCAACATGAGCGGTCAAGACTTAATGACAGCGAAGAATGTAGATCAGCAATTTCACATACAAAAGAGTCTAAGGCAACCTTCAGTATTTCTAATATACTGAATCCAGTTACAGTTCGTTCTCTTTTTAAAAGGATGACCGATGAGGTATGCCTTTGTGCTGATTTTATTAACTGCTGGGAAAATAATAGACCCTGCATTTTAGACAGAGAAGTTTGAGAATTCTTCTTTCTCAATCAATTAGTCATAATCCTCCAACCAATTAGTTTATTAATGGTAGATATTCTTCTCCCTTGTCTAACAGGATTGTGAGTTACTTTACCTTTCAGATAGGCCTGAGAAGTTCATTATTACAAACATTGCTGTGCCACCTATACCTATTAGACCGTCAGTCATGATGGATGGATCAATGAGGTTGAAAGATCATATATTATCCTTATTTACATTTAATAAGCAGCTTTTTGATTACTCATATTTCCTCACTATTAGTTAGAGGACAGGTTATGCTTAAAGTTCTGCTCCTTGTTGCAGCAATGAAAATGACATTACTGAGAGGTTAAAACGAATCATTCAGACAAACACTAGTCTTCGCCAAGAGCTACAAGAAACAAGTGCCACATTCAAATCTCTGGTACAAAGAAAGATTGTGTTGCTTTTGTTTTCAAAACTTGGCTAGATTTTGATCATCCTGACACAACAATAATCATAATTCTTTATAACATATTGATTTATTTGTTTTTTCTTGTTTTGTGTTATGCTATTTTTCCATTTCCTAGGGATGTGGTCCATCCATTTTCATGCTTTTTGGTATGTACTCCTGTAGCATGAATGTGTTGGCTTGTAATACCATTTGAAATAGTTATCGATATTAAGCATGTGCATTGAGAAAATTTATATTTCTAGTTTAGCACTGAATGAATTTGATTTTCATATTCTAGTAACTTATAATGATATTTAATATGTCTACTGACATAAAGATGAAAGTGCTTAGTTGGCTACTTGAAAAGTATAAGTATTAGAAATAAAAGAACTCAATACGATGTTGACTACTTTTAATTATAGCATGTAATGAAGATTTGTTTTTGAAAGAGGAAAGGGGTTTACTTGTATAAGCTGCTAATGAGGAATTAGAAAGACTAAAAATTGCATGGTGAAACTTTAACTACTAAGAGATGTTTAAAGGTTGGAGTATATACGTTCTTTGCTTTTGTTTATGAATTACTCTTGTAGTGTGCTTGTTATGAAGGTTTTGGTTTACTAGGGTGGTTGGGAGATGCTTCAAGTTGAGGTTGCACAGTATATAAACAGTGATGTACGTGGTGTTCCATTCAGTATGCAAGTTTCAAAGCCACTTAGTGGTTTTGTTCAACGTCTCAAAGGGAAGCAGGGACGATTTCGTGGGAACTTATCTGGAAAGCGTGTTGAATATACTGGCCGGACTGTCATATCTCCTGATCCCAATCTGAAAATTAATGAGGTTAGGTATATCAAATCTAATTGAAAAACCTTTAGTTTGGTTTTTTGTGATTTTAATATTATTATGTTGGTCTCTGATGGACACACACTGGGTGTAGGTAGCAATCCCTATCCGCATGGCTCGGATTTTAACTTATCCAGAACGTGTTTCCAGTCACAATATAGAAAAATTAAGGCAATGTGTACGTAATGGCCCAGATAAATACCCCGGTGCAAGGATGGTCAGATATCCAGATGGTTCAGCAAGGTTTACTTCTGTTCATCCTTAAGTCTTCAATTGCTTCAGA
>BPVZ01000016.1:2266113-2278612 GCA_020521535.1 Rubroshorea leprosula
AGGAAATACTATTTTATGCTGCAGGCTCTTGGTAGGTGATTACAGAAAGCGCATTGCTGATGAACTAAAATTTGGTTGTATGGTTGATCGCCATTTGGAAGATGGAGACATTGTTCTCTTCAACAGACAACCAAGCTTGCATCGAATGTCTATCATGTGTCATAGGGTAATTGTGATTGGTTGTGAACACAAAAATCAATCTTTTACCTTTTCTTACTGGTTGCTTGACATGTTCCCTTTATATATTGTGTGTGCAGGCAAGAATTATGCCATGGAGAACATTGAGATTCAACGAGTCTGTTTGTAATCCATATAATGCTGATTTTGATGGTGATGAAATGAATATGCATGTTCCCCAAACAGAAGAGGCTCGAACAGAGGCACTTATGTTGATGGGAGTAAGCTTTTTATCACTCCAAACTTTCAATAATTTCTCAATTAAGCCCTTAAATTATTTTTTGCCCATTAAGCCCCTCAATAGGCCAATTTGGTCAAATAAGGCTAAACTCAACTAGGCTAAATACATAAGTAGTCCCTAGAGAATTATGTTGTCCACCCCCAAAAGTTTATCAATTGAGTCCCTGAAGAATTTGTAGGATTTTAAACATGTCCAACTAGTTACTTTCCATCATTTTTTTGGTACAAAATTTCAAGTCTATTGGCACGTGAAATGCAACATTCCAAATTTTTTTAGGTTATTTATCTGTCTTGTTTTCCAGGGATCCAACAAAAGGCTAAAGAATTTGATAAAGATTACCTAATTCATTAGCTTTTATTACTAAGTATTTTAAAGAAAGCCTGAATAGCCATGCATGCTAGAAGGGGAAGATTAAAAGTACAGACTTCATATCTTTTGTGCATTTGAGCCCACTGGTGTTTGCTTGTGAATGTAGTTTGCTTTCTTATTTTTCTTCGTAAAAGTAAGAAAAAGAATTGCATGATGGTCCTTACTTTTCATTCAAAAGCATTGATTATGAAGTGATTACCCTGTCCTGTGTTGCTCTTTGATATGCTGTACTGTTCTATTTGAATTTTCTGGATGTTTCCCAGGTGCAAAACAATCTCTGTACACCAAAAAATGGGGAAATCCTCGTTGCCTCCACTCAAGATTTTTTAACATCTTCCTTTCTCATAACAAGGAAGGATACTTTCTATGACCGGGCAACCTTTTCACTTATGTGTTCCTATATGGGTGATAGCATGGACCCCATAGATCTGCCAACACCAGCAATACTTAAGGTAAATTTGCGCACAAAGATATTGCAGTAGTTTTTCTGTATGATATGATCTACTCGCAGACACACATCTTGATTAGTTATCTGAAAGCTTGGTATAAATATTTTCTTTAATTTATGATTTAGATCATAGTTCTTTCCTCAAAATCCTTTTTTCAATTAGATTTAATGTTTCATGTTCTTAATTTTTCGACATAGTTTCACCTTGTTTCTTGTGTTCTAATAATTGGATTCATACAATTTGTTCTAACTCCAATCCTTGGAATTGAATTGGTCAGTTGACATGTATCCGTGGTATTTTGGCTACTTGGGTTTCTATTTGTGATTTGAATTCTTGTCATGCAGCCAGTAGAACTCTGGACTGGTAAGCAATTATTCAGTGTTCTGCTGCGTCCTCATGCAAGTGTGAGGGTCTACTTAAATTGTACAGTTAAGGAGCGAACCTACTCCAAGAAGATCATTAAAAGCATTGGAGGTGAAGAAATAGAAGTAGAAACAATGTGCCCTAATGATGGATTTGTATACTTCCGGAATAGTGAGCTGATGTGTGGCCAACTGGGGAAGGCTACTTTAGGTGAGTTTTCTTGGTATGTGCATCTCTTTAATTGATTGCCTTGAGTTTGTTTATTTAATGCATTTTCTGATAAGTTGTAAAATAGAAAATCATAAAAAAAAAGTATGTAGCTATGTATGTATGTATGTATGTAGGACTTCTATCATGTCATTTTGTTAACTTGACTTTGTTATTTTGAAAAAAGAAAGGTCCAAATAGAATAAATATTGCCAATTGTTTCTATTTTGTAAAGCATAAATTGAATGGGTTTCTCTAAGAGATCAACTTGCAATTATGAAACCTTTGTCTTTATAAATCCTTTTTCTTCCCATTTGCATTTGTCTTTTATGATCTAAGCTTCACTTCATTCCTTAGACTAGATATGCGAAGTAAGCTAGTTTCTTTCTTATATATAGACTATATACATGGTAAAGAGGGGAGCTAGCTATACCTTTCAATTTCATGAATTCTTCATTCATTTTCTGTTTTCCCTCGTATGGGGTCCTAGATTGGCATGACTTGTTTACATGACAATTTTTTGAACTACCCTGTAACTGTGCTTGATTGCTTATAGCTCAATTCTACGGAATTTAAGATCAAACCCCTTTTTTTTGTTTTTGCTTTTTTTATCAGAAAAGTTAGTGCTTAGCAACTGAAGAGATTTGAATCCCCTATCAATCCAACGACCATGGTTTTGAATTTAAGTGATACCAATTCAACTAAACTCTTTTTGGTCAAACCCATGAGTTTAATATGGTTAAACTTGATATGCTGATAAAAAGAGATGCTTAATGATATAAATAATTTTTAAGGTTGTAAGATTTTGATGATAGCTTTTAATGAGCCAAACCTCAGTTATAAGTAGCACCAACCAGATTCTGTTCAGTAACTTTTTCTAGATTATGCGATGATATAATCATTGGTGATCTTGAAATATCGTGTTTAGTAATATATTATTGAAAATTAGGCTTAAGTTTTCTATCTAGGTTCTTGGTGTCTCAAAACCAAATTTCTGGTTCTTATGTATGTAAAATAACCCAGGGAATGGCAACAAAGATGGACTTTATTCTGTTCTTCTCAGAGACTACAACCCGCATGCTGCTGCTGCTTGCATGAATCGGCTTGCAAAACTGAGGTAATCTAGGACAAATATTTCATTGACTGTTAGGGCTGTTCTAAATTAGTTGAATGCTTTTGTTGCTATTAGAAAATTTCTGTTAAATACTGGGTCCCCTGTGAATGCTAGAGATTCACATAATGCTTTTATATAATATATATATATATAATTTTTTTTTTGGGGGGGGGGGGGCACTTGTTTCATTTTCTTTAATATTTACGTTTTTGATATTTTAGTAAAATTTCAATTTGAGATAACGTGGATGGAAGACTATGCGTGCAACTATGTTCTCATGAATGTTCTTTGTATATGTTTTGTGCAGTGCACGATGGATTGGAAATCATGGCTTCTCAATTGGGATTGATGACGTCCAACCACAAAAAACTTTGACTGATGAGAAAGCAAATACAATTTCAGGAGATTATAAAAAATGTGATGAACAAATACAGAAGTTCAATGAAGGAAAGCTTGAGCTGAAGCCTGGTTGTGATGCTGCTCAAACATTAGAGGCTAATATCACAGAAATATTGAATCAAATTCGAGATAAAACTGGGAAGGTAGATTTTGTTGTTCTTTAAAAAAATTGGCATTTTCCATTTTGATGTATTAGTCACTTTTATGATATAGCATATCTTTTGTGCTCTCTTTTAAGATCATTTCATTGATGGTTAGCTTCATGATATTTGTTTTGAAAATTAGGATTGCTAAAAGAGTGTTATAGTAGTGGATTCATTATGCTTACTCCATCTCCTTGTGCCTTTTGCAAATTGTCAGGAGTTTTGGTGCCTAGGACTGCTGTGGTTAAAATGCTTTCTTTGTATTACTTTAATTTTTTATCTCTAAAACAGGTATGCATGAGAGAACTACATTGGAGAAATAGTCCATTAATCATGTCACAATGCGGTTCCAAAGGATCTCCTATCAATATTAGCCAAATGATTGCATGTGTTGGCCAGCAGTCTGTTGGCGGTCGTCGTGCACCTAATGGATTTATAGATCGTAGCCTTCCCCATTTTCCTAGAAAATCAAAAACCCCTGCTGTAAGTTCAGTTTGACTCTTTTTAGGTGTCGATCATTTAACTAATTGAACTTTTGTGGATGCATCTTTTCACATCTGATTCTTAGTGCACATGATGTAGATTTTAGGTGATAAGTAATCAGAATATGTGCTTCTAATATTTTATACCACCACATTTATAGCATTTTGGTTTACCTAGTATCTAATAACCCAAAGCTTATGTAAAATTTGCAAGCTGTCAGGTAGTGAATCCAAGGAGTTTTGTCTATAGATGAATTAAATTGAGTTGTAGAATTAATTATTGAATGTGCTAAACATAAGAACTATCAGCAATGGAAATAATTTCCGTTTTCAGTTCTGAACATAATGTTAGAGAACTCTGCACTTCGTTGTTGCAGGCTAAAGGCTTTGTTGCAAATTCATTTTATAGTGGTTTGACAGCTACAGAATTTTTCTTTCACACAATGGGTGGGCGAGAAGGCCTTGTTGACACAGCGGTAAGAAAATTCTGCAGTCAAAGAAGTTGTTTCAGGGTATCTTGCTGTTATGGTGGCCAATAAGCTGCTTGTGCTTGTATTTGCTGTCAAACTAATGCTTGGTATATATTGTTTGCTGTTTGTGCATTTCAAATTAGGTGTTTTACTTAGAATTGATGAATTTGTTAAGAGGAGACATGGATCATGTACATGGTTTGTTGAGAGGAGCTGGATGAATTTGTTAAAATTTTCAGCATGGGCACTCTTATCATATATATGGTTTTCAAAATAGAAATCGATCACCAGTCGTAGGACTTTTGTATTCATTCTGGGGATAATCATTTTTCCTTTTTGATCTGTTGAAGCTTGTGCGATAGCTTTGGTATTTGTTTTGTTAGGCATGATCCATATTAAAATGGTTTCATTTTAGTTTGTCAGGAAATATTCTGTGGTGCAGAGAGTTTTGCCATGATATCATCATGTATATTACTTATACAATATGCCTGAAAATCTGAGTTCCAGTTGAAATTCAACTATTCTCATTGATTGAAGGAGCATGGTTTGGCTTAAAGCATTTTCTGTTGACTCTGTTATGGTTGCAGGTCAAAACCGCTGATACAGGGTACATGTCTCGTAGGCTGATCAAGGCATTGGAAGACTTGAATGTTCATTATGATAACACTGTACGCACTGCAGGTGGGTGTATAGTTCAGTTCATTTATGGAGATGATGGCATGGACCCTGCATATATGGAGGGGAAGAATGGATTTCCTTTGAATTTTAACAGATTGTTAATGAAAGTAAAGGTATGGAACTGGGTTCCGTTTTCCATTTAAGCATTTTTATGAGTTTTGCATGATTGTTGGGGAGCTTGAAATTCATGTCATCTTCAATTTTCCTTACAGGCAACCTGTCCTCCTAGAGAACACAAATATTTGTCTCCTCAAGAGATTTCAAAATTTGTTGAAGAACAGCTGGGTAAACATGGTCCTGCTGGGGTGTGCTCTGAAGCTTTCATAAAATCTCTGAGAGGCTTCCTTGAAAAGGAAAAGGACAAATTAAAGAGGACGTTGGAGTCACTTGAAAATTTTTCAGGGGAGAATAAATCAGAGATTCTTGAAAATATTGGTCATAAGATTTCTGGCATTACTGGCAAGCAGTTGGAGGTAAGTAATGATATCTTGTAGAGAATTTTATTCATGCTGGCATTTTTGTTGAGTTGTATAGATTCATGGGTGTATGTGGCACATGTCATGTTCTTGAATGTCAATGACTTTTCTGGTAGAAGGCACAAAAAAAAAAAAGAAGAAAGATTAAAATAAAAAGAGATTTTTCTGGTATGATGTCTTGAATACCTTATTTCATATTTTAAATTTGCCTGTCTAATGTACTTTCTTTTTAACAAATTTATAGGTTTTTATAAGAACCTGCCTGTCTCGTTATCATTCTAAAGTTGTTGAAGCTGGAACTGCCATTGGAGCTATTGGAGCTCAAAGTATTGGTGAACCAGGGACGCAGATGACACTAAAGACATTTCATTTTGCTGGAGTTGCCAGCATGAGTATCCTTATTGATTTCCTTCACTTGAATGACCATTTACCTTTATTGTCTTCAGCCATGTATGGATTTTCTCCATCATGCCTTAATTCTGTTTAAGATATAACCCAGGGAGTTCCTCGTATTAAAGAAATCATAAATGCAGCAAAAAATATAAGTACTCCCATTATTACTGCAGAACTTGAGGTCCCTGATAATGTCAACAAGGCTCGAATGGTTAAAGGCCAAATTGAGAAAACCGTTCTGGGGCAGGTATTAAATAATTTATTTAGCAAAATTTTATGCTTGTTTTGCTATTATTTTACTATTACAGTTCTCAGGATATAATGCATAAATTCATAAATCAGAGGATAAATGGTGTTTTGCTTGTACTGTCAGCAGTCAACCTATTCTTTTTAGTGCCTTAGAATATTGGTTTCATAATTGGACTTTTAACTGCCGAGTGCAGAACTCTTCCATCTGACCTATATGGTTATGTTCCTTTTAATCTCTCCCATGTTTGATTTTGTTCTCATTGTTGACAAACTTGGTTTAATGAAGGTTTCTAAGAGCATCAAGAATGTAATGACTTCAAGATCAGCATCAATAAGAATAACACTCGACATGGAAAGAATTCAAAAGGCAGAATTGCGTATAGATGCATATAGTGTAAAAGAATCAATTGTACAATCTCCCATTAAAATAAAGTCTGAGGTAAGGCTTCCTATTAGTTGTCTTAATACTGATATCAAGTGCTTAGCATCTGATGGTCATGTGTTACTCTGCAGAATATTGAAGTTATTAGGGGTGGTAGAAAGTTAGAAGTTAAGCCAGACAATTCCAGAAGCAAAATCCATTTTGATCTCCATTCTC
Organism: Rubroshorea leprosula; assembly: GCA_020521535.1. Classification (NCBI taxonomy): domain Eukaryota; kingdom Viridiplantae; phylum Streptophyta; class Magnoliopsida; order Malvales; family Dipterocarpaceae; genus Rubroshorea; species Rubroshorea leprosula. The sequence goes on from BPVZ01000016.1 coordinate 2,272,922, forward strand.
TTAAAAATCAACTTCCTCTGGTGGTAGTAAAGGTGAGACCTCAGATAGTCTATGGTTGTTACTATATAAAGGAAAAGTGTGCTTAGTTTGTTATCTGTGGCTGCAGGGCATAAAAACCGTTGAACGTGCTGTTATTGCTGAGAAAAAGGATGAGAAGAAGAATCAAAACGCAAAAGATGTGAAAAAGAAATACCAGTTATTAGTAGAAGGGTTAGTTGTTTTAACTTTTTTGCTATATGTGGTCTCTTTGAATTTAGTTCTCATTTGGAAAATCAATATGCCAAATGTTTGTCATAAACCTCAAACTAACACCGTACATGTTTGGGAAAATTAGTGGGATTGCTCTGGACCATGAAGAGGATTCAAAGACACTAAGTGGAGGAGAAAATCTTTTGTTTGATTATTAAACGATGTTTCAATTACATGCGTATATAAGTGATTGGAAAAAAATTGACCCTGGGAATAAAGTTCTCTTTTTTTTAAGAAAACCCCAGATATCCCTAAGTAAGTACAATCAGCCCCATACGCAGTGAGTCTGTGATATTTAACATAGAAGCATAATGATCTAAGTAATATACCACTGTGTAGGCCAAATAGTTACTGCTATTTATTGTAATGGAGAAATGTTTTCTTTTTTCATCGAGCAAAGAGTTACTTAAATTCCAGCGGAAGACCAAAACAGCAAGACAACAGAAAAAAGAATTGGATATTCTGATATGGCTTTCATGTCTATGATTTTATGATGTTCATTGTCGTGGAAAAATAATGCATCTTGCAGCATTTTGTAATTTTCTAGGCAAGTTCTTTTTCCCAACCCTTACAGCATCTTTTGCACTCTTTTAGCATGGGCCTTCGAGCAGTTATGGGCATTGATGGAATTGATGGACGGAAGACAATGAGTAACCATGTCATGGAAGTCCAGCAGATACTAGGAATTGAAGCTGCAAGAACGTGCATAATCAATGAGATAAAAGAAACCATGGAGAATCATGGAATGAGCATAGACATCCGCCACATGATGCTTTTAGCAGATACAATGACATTTAGGGTAATGTATCTACTATTGCATGCATTTCTCTTATCAGTTGGAACTGAGTGCAAAAATACTAGATTATCTTTCCTTTTTTATTTCTGTGCGAAGCAATTTTAGATTCTGCCCTGTCGTGCAAGGCATGCAATTTTGAGGATAATGTAAAACAGTGTGTTAATGATTATCGTGACAGGGTGAAGTTCTTGGAATCAATAGATATGGCATCCAAAAAATGGGTAAGAGTGTATTGATGTTAGCATCATTTGAGAGGACATCTGATCACCTTTTCAATGCTTCTGTTCATGGGAGAGTCGACGAGATTGAGGGAGTTTCTGAATGTATCATCATGGGCATCCCAATGCAGATGGGCACTGGAATGCTTAAAGTTATGCAGAAGTAAGTAGCAATATTATGATCTTCTATTTTACTTTATTTATTATGAGCTGGAATACTTAGTTTCTTATTTCAACTTAATGAAAAATTAGCTCAGAACCATCTCTACTTTGTCACCCTCTATTTACTTTATTTCTCAATGATAGCCACATGGTAATATTTATTCAACAAACCAACATGACCCTGGACTACATTATTTACCTTTTGTATTACAAACATGCGTATGGTCCACTGAATTTGCATAATATCACACAGAATATTATACTCGCTAAAATGCTAGAAGCGTATAGCTAATTGTTTTCTCTTTTTGCAGAGTTGATGCACCTCCAATGCTAAACTATGGACCAGATCCGATTATATCTTGAGTTCTTTAACTCCGAAAGGATTGTGAAACTGAGATATGTACATTGCGCATGGTGATTGTGCATCAGTGACTCCAATCAGAAGTTGCCAGAATCAGCAAAAAAAAAAAAAAAAAAGAAGAAGAAGAAAAACCACACCCAATATTCTTGATGTACTGGGTTGCAGGCATGACCTTGGCATTTGAGTGTTTCAACTTTCACAACCCTACAAAACTCCCCTACTGTCAGGCAGACGATTGATACCTGTTAATGTTCTCAAAAGAGAGCAAATCAAACATGTTGGTCTCACCCAATTTGACATTGTTATGTTATTTTCAACGGCCAGAGAGACGAGCTGTCCTGTATATAGCATAATTTTTCCAAGCATTTCATCAATAGAATATCATACAGGTCTTCTATTTTATGGATCCTGCAGCCTGTTTTTAGAGACGAAAACGAGATTTTTTTATTTTTTTGATATGGTTTTTGAAGTTCTTAGACCACAAATGGAAATATGAAATCGATCCAAAAATCCCCATTTTATGGAACAATAAAGTTAGGAAAAATTATTAGTATATCATTCAGTTCAACACACTTAATAACACCTAACGATTCAATCATTAAAATTTACTTTTGAAAATTTTTTCACCTTGAATTTAAATTTAAGAATATTAATTTTTTTAATAATTGAACCAGTGAGTATTGTTACATATGTTGAACTGAAATGTGTATCAATTATTTTTTCTAAAGTTACATTGGATCAATCCTCCATGAACCCTGAAATCAATACTTAATTCCTTGCATATGAATTGTATTCTTACAAGGTCACCATCTGCGACCATGGAACTACCATGTGCCCAGTACACAAGAACATCATAAAAAACCAATGGAAGTTAATTGTTTCCATTGGTTATGAATCCACTTATTTCTACATTGTACATCACAAAGATTCTCAACGGTGAAAAAGAATCCACCAAGCACCAGCATCATAGGAAAACAAAAAGTTATGAATTGATGAGCTAAGGAAAAGAATGTCGAGCCACATTTATAACATATACATTGTGATTATGTCTTCCCACATACCTTTCAGTTTGGATAACCACAGAGGGCCAATTGCAACTGAGAACTATCATGCACAGCTGCATATTGCCGGATGAAAGTTCTTCTCCACCAAACTTCAAATGCTCTTTGGATGTTGGGGCAGTCATCTCCTTTATTCAGAAATCTATCAAACCAATTGAGCAAAATCAACTGTTGTTGCCTCAATGGCAGGGTAAGAACTGTCTGACTCAGTCCATCCTCTATCAACTTCTTATCTATGGATCTAGAGGCCCTTCTCATCCATCCAAAGTCATCATAAAGTGCCTCCAACCACGTGGATAGCAGTGAAAACCGGGTATCTTTCGGTACCAATATCTGCCCTCTCCCAACTGCAATACACAGTTGGGCAGTGATTCTGCTGATTTCATGCCGGTACATGGTGGGAATCTTTGAATGGAGAACAGCGAGTTCTTTCTGATCTGCCCATAATTTCACAAATTCATCTGCCATTCTTTTGTCAATGAGAATATCAACAATCCACTGCAAGTTGTCAGCTTCTCGAGCAATGTCAGCCATCAAAGCCCCTCTATCTCTCCTGTTATCATCTTTGCCAGAAGCTTCTGAAAGTGAGAGTACAAGAGAACTTATACATCTATGACAGAGATGATAAAGAATATTTCTGGAGACATCGAGCCTATTTTCATTATCAGGGGAATCTTCTCTAAGTAGCCGCGAAATTAGAGCTTTCATTTCTCTACGTGCTTTGTCATCTTTGGCTTGTAGAACCCCACCAAGCAGTTTCAAGAAGATATCATCTGCTCTTGCAGATGTAGATGGTTCAGATGATACTCTCTGCAGGACTTCAGTTGCCGAATCATGAAGATCAAGTTCAGTGAGATGAGATATGATTTTCTCTTCTTCATCCTCAGACCATGGGACAGCTTCAAGATACTCCAAGCATGACATAATTCCCACATCAAACATAATGGCTGCACAAACCTACATCATATCACTAGTGTTACATATATTTCATTTACAGCTGATCTGACATAAGGAAAATAAAAAGAAAACATCCTTTATATTGGGCATAAGATTGATGATAAGTTAAGAAATTGAGGAAGTAGAATTGGATTTGTGCTTTAACATTTCTTATCAGTTCTCCAATAAAAGCAAGAAATATCTAGTGAAGTAAGTTTTGAATCTTACACTGGATGTTCTTTTATATGCAGAAAAAGAAAAAAGAAAAGCATGAGAGGCTAAATGCAGACAATGCAAAAAAAAAAAAAGACAGGCTTATTTGAGTCAAATTCTGACATCCAAAAAAATAAGTCAACAAATAAACCATGCCATAATCAAGTTGAATTCAGCCAAAAACTAGGCAGATGTATTATAGTTCATAGAAAATCCTGAGGAAATTTGGGGCAAAAAGAAGAGATAAAAATTCAAAAGCAGTACAAAATTATCAATTACAACCTAAACAGAACAGAAGCAAAATAAATTTCCTTTCTCATAGCAACAAAACAACTCATCACATCAACTATAGCTGCCAAAACAACAAACTTCAGTAGCAAAATCTCAAAAAAGAATTGCTAGAAATTAAGCCAAGGAAAACAAAAATATAACACAAAATGTTAGAAGCCCCATGGCTTTCCCTCAACATTGTCACCAACACACAAACTAAGCAATGCATAAAACAACAGTCCACTAACTTACAAGGAAGCAGAATTAGCATGCAATAACATTATAACCCCCATTTTCCCCTTCCTTTCCTTCCCTCTCCCGACTAGTATTGTAATTAAAAGTAAAGTGTAGATAAAGACAAGAAATAAGTTGATAAATGTATACCTTGAGCAAAGCCAAGACTTTGTTGACATCCTCACCAATCAACCTCCTCTTTAGATCATCGCAATACATCAAAACAACAGTCTCCACATACACCTCCACATCATCACACTCGCTGATCTCCACTGTATGAGACACCCCTTTCTCTTTTCTCCGGCTCAATTTCTCCGCAAAGAACCTGCTCTTCTCTGCTAAAACCCTCCTATGAACATCCATTGACACTCTAAACCCATCTCTAGACACCACCGTCAGCTTCACATCACCTGATCCGAGCTCACAGTTGGTAAAGCTAGTATTTTTAAGCTCAGTGAGAAATTTGGCCACCTGGGTCTGGGTTTTCTTGCGAGTTTCTTCCATGTTTTTGGAGTCACGAATATGCTCCTCGGACATCATCTCGAAGAGGGTAGGGTTACAATTAGGACGAGCTGAATCAGGAGGAGGAGAAGAGGAAGGAGAATAAACTCTGGGTATTGTTATTGTTGTTGACTGAGGTGGGGTTCTTGACGGAGAAAAGGAAAGAGAGATTGTTGGGTCTGAGATAAACCCTTGCTTTATCATTGTAGAAACCTCCCTTGACGCCATTGAAGAATCTCAAATCTCAAAGAAGTACAGGGGTTTTCTGGGATTCAAGAAATCAATGAAAGAGGGGCAAGAAAGAATCCAAAATGGGTTTTCCTGGAATCAAGATATGAATAGCGAGTTTTCCCTGTCTTCTTAGAAATTGATTAAGAATAGGAAAGTGGGATTTTCTCTTGTAAAAGTAGTAGAGAAGTGGGGTAGGAAGCAGTAAAAATTTTCCGGGAAAGTGAAGGAAACAGAGAATCCAAGGACTAAGCGCAAGAAATGTTAAAAAGTGAAAGTAAACTCAAAGGAAGAAAGGAAGGAAGAAAGAAAGAAATCTCAAAAAACGGTTCTTTTTTTGGGGAAGTGGAGGGAGAGATTATTGCCTGCACGTGTGACCACGTGCTTCCCTTAGTGGATCATGGGATTTTGGGCCCATGAAAACAACTATTCTTGGATCACTCCAGACTTCCCCCAGCCCAA
>BPVZ01000016.1:2382281-2398532 GCA_020521535.1 Rubroshorea leprosula
TTATTTTATATTATCGTTCAACACGGTTAAAATATAACAACTCTCATGCATGCACATATATGATGTCTATGAAGTATGAACCATTCACTTAATATCTATATATATATATATATAATTAATGCACATACATACATGGTAATACAATATTGTTTGATAGGTCTTTGCACATAACCCCAAAAGCAAGCGAAAAATCTCCTGACAACATCACCAACCGGTGACCGGCCAAACCGGTATCCACAGGAGAGAAAAAAATGTTTATATATATTTATTATCGGTATATTCATTACCCCCTCATAGCCAAAATGGCTCTGCAATGATCCCTCTCACGTCCCATCTCTCCTCTCCCCTATTTTTTCCCTTCTTCTTCTTCTTCTTCTTCTTCTTCCATCGAATCAGTTATCCGGCGGCCGTTCGTTTCTCTCCGCCGCCGACTTTGAACTGATTTTCCTCGAGTGCCTTGGTAATGCGAATCTCCTTCCCTTCTACTCGATTCTTGAACGGCGTCGTATTTCGTCTGGCTGGCTTTTCCTCCTCCTCCTCCTGCTCCGGTCGCCGCGAGCTCTCTCTCTGTTGGTTCCGGAGACGGAGAGGAATATTAGCTTCTGTTTTTTGCTATTTCTCTTTGTTCTTCAAAAAAAAAAAAAAAAAAAAAAACCTCGAAGCTCTTTTTATATATATGTGTGTGTGTTTTTTTATTATTATTTTTTGTTGCGTTTTCATTGCTGCAAGTTCTTAGCTCTGGTGTTTGTATGGTTTTTGGTGAATAGTATTGCTGATTGGATCGATCTTCGCCGGAGGTAACATCAATCGGTACTTGTGTTTTTGAAGCTAGAGAGTTGGTGAATTAGCTGAATTCGACGAGAGTTGAGACGAGATGCTAGATCTTAACCTCAATGTCGTCTCGGCCGAGTCCACTCAGGACTCTGACTCGGGAGCGGGCTTTGCCAGTAAGCTTGCGGAAGGTTCTGGGAACCAAATGGACGAATCCGGAACGTCAAATTCCTCAATCGTCAACGACGACGAGGAGTCTTCCTCAGCACGCGCCTGTGGTGACGCCTCCACTTTCTTTTTCGATGTACTGAAGATTGGGAGTGGTGGTGAGAACAGCGATGCCGTGGTGACGAGAGAGCTCTTCCCGGTGGGCGGAGTTGGAGGCGATTTTATGGTTTCCGAGGGGCAGAGCTCCGGAAACAAGCGGATCGATCTGTCGTTCGAGAAAAAGGAAACCAGCGAGGTGCGGGCGATGCATCAACTAGCACAGCAACAGCAGCAGGTTAAGAAAAGCAGGCGAGGGCCCAGGTCAAGGAGCTCGCAGTATAGAGGAGTTACTTTCTATAGGAGGACTGGGAGATGGGAATCGCATATATGGTGAGTGTTTATCTTTGAATTTTCCGATTATTTTTTTACCGGTTGTAGAATTTTGAATGGGAGTCCGGATTCAATAGTTGAATTTCTTGGGTCTATACGGTTGGACTGAATTTTATTAGGTTTTTATGGGTGTGTAATATATTGATTTGATTTAACTTTGAATTCATTTGATTTCTTTGCCAAATTCGTTGAAATTAATCTTCATTGAATACGGATGTCATTAAGTTGCAAATCGCTTTCATGCACTGTATTAGATATTTTCGTCATTGAATACGGATTGTAAGCTAATGATCTGGTCAGAATGTTCTTTATAAATTCATTTAAGTGGTTTGATTAATATTTCCCTTTTTTCTTTTAATTTTTGTTTTGCAGGGATTGTGGGAAACAAGTCTATTTGGGTATGGATATGTGATTGATTTTTTATTGAATGGGGAACTTGTAAACATAATTTTCGTTACTTCTATTTTAGGGATGTTTTAAATTAATCTTTGTGTGCGTTTATTTAGGTGGATTCGACACTGCGCATGCTGCTGCTAGGTAAATATTTGGAAATTTGCTTTATTTCAAGCTGTTGTAAATTTGGATAAATTTGTCTTTGACTTTTTTTCACCCCCTAATACACGGCGATCTTTTATGGTCAGAGCCTATGATCGAGCTGCTATTAAGTTCAGGGGTGTTGATGCTGATATCAACTTCAATCTGAGTGATTATGAGGAGGAGATGAAACAGGTTGGTTATATACATGGTATGGTAATGTATAGCTAAAATTCATTTGTTTGAAGTGGTGGCTTACATTTTGTCAATGGGCAGATGAAGAATCTAGGCAAAGAAGAATTCGTGCACATTCTCCGTCGCCAAAGTACTGGTTTCTCAAGGGGGAGCTCGAAATATCGAGGGGTGACACTGCACAAATGTGGCAGATGGGAAGCACGAATGGGACAATTCCTTGGCAAAAAGTGAGCAACCACTTTAATTCTGTTTTAACATTATCATGCAAAAATATGGAGTTTGAGTGCCTTTTGATTGTCATCTGAGAATTAGTTTCAAATTAGTTTCAATGGAAAATCAATTCTAAGATGCCTATTTCAAAGAAGAAATGATTGGGGATGGTGTTTCATCGTGGAGATTACGATGCTTGCGTGCAGGTATATTTATCTTGGGCTATTCGACAGTGAAGTAGAAGCTGCAAGGTCCAAATCATCATGAATTACACTCTACCTGATATGAATTTATTACCCTGAATTCTCAACCTCAATAAGGTTCCATCCAACACTAGTCTACCTTTTGATTTTTCTGGAAATCAGGGCTTATGACAAGGCAGCTATCAAATGTAACGGAAGGGAGGCAGTCACCAACTTTGAGCCTAGAACATACGAAGGGGAGATGACTTTTGAGGCCAGTAGTGAAGGTATTAACGCATGGTTGCAACTCATGATAACTTCATCTACTATATAATTTTCTTTTTTAATTGTCATTGCCTTCTTAAAAAGCTTATGCAATATTGCTCCTGTTATCATCTGTTCGAATGCTTTTTTATGCAGGCAATAATCACGACCTTGATCTTAACTTGGGGATTTCTCCACCAGTTCGCAGTGGTCCCAAGGAAAATGAGGGACATCTCCAGTTTCATTCCCGCCCTTATGATGTGGAAGGTGGAAGGAGTTTGATGGTAATTTTCTTGATTGAACTTATTCTGTCTTACTTTGCCTTCTGTTTATGTAATTGCAGAAAGACATTACTAGGCTCTAACTATAAATTACTAAAAATGTGCTGCACTTTTAGTTTCATACTGAATGACCTTGAAATAAATATCTTCCCTGTTTTAGTTTATAGAAGCTATTAATAGTCTCTGGTTTGATCTGATCCGCTTTTGCAAACACAGAACCCTGCTGTGGCTACATTGGGTGGTATGCCCTTCAATGGATCAGTGAAGACTACAGATCAGCCTAATTTCTGGACTGGTGTATATCCTAGTTTTTTCTCCAGTGAGGTGAGCCTCGTGACTTTGCTTCTAGATCTTTTAACTTTGTTTAACCCTTTTGATTCTTTGTGTGAAATGGTACACCACTTTGACGGCACAGACATTTTCTATTTACATTAGCAATGGCTACCATGCTTAAACGTTCCAGTAGATATATTTTCAAAAGATTGAGTAAAGAAATGTAAAGCATGAATCGTGATGACATGATATTTTATTGAATGTTGCATATATTAATATAACTTGATTTCAGCTTTTGCAAAAATATGATGATTCTCTTGCTTATGAATTGCATGGACTACTCAATTGATTAGTAACATGAGCCATGTTTTGAATTGATTGGCAGGAAAGGGAAACGATAAAAAAGATTGATTTAGGTTCTTCCCAAGGTCTCCCTGAATGGGGATGGCAAATGAATGGTCAGGTCACCGCTACCTCAATGCCACTGTTCTCAACTGCAGCATCATCAGGATTCTCATTTGCGGCTACACTTCCTTCTGCTGCCACCCTTCCAACAAAACCACTCAACCCAACAGCGAACCATAATCTCTGTTTTGCTCCGCCTGCTACGGCTGTCGCCAACAACCCTGAAATCTATTATCAGCTCAGACCACCACATGCACCGCCATAGCCCTATCTCTCATCTTATTGTTGGTGCAAAAGAAACAATAGCTTCAGCTGCAATTGAATCAGTTATGATTCCAAGTGTTGATTGGTACAAGTAAAAAATGTTTGTTTTTGTTAACTGGAAAATTATACTTATGTTGATATATGAAGAAAAATCCTAATCCCATACTTGGCTGACATTATATGGAATAAAGGTGTTGGATCTCAACTTCCTAAAATATGATGTGTGTTTAAACCTTTGAGGTGGAGATCACCACAACTAACTTGTCTCTTTTGTGTGTCATTTCATCTTTGTTGACGATAATATTGTCTGCATTTGGGGTTTTCCCCCTAAGGTCCCCACAGCCCTCAAACTACAAAATGTATACTTGTTCGTAAACCTTTGCCAATCCAAGGTGTGCTCAAGGCAGACATGAATATGTTGCTACATAAATTGCTTATAATGTTTGGAAATATTAATTTTTAAGTTGAGTTTAATTTATTAAGTAATAAATATTATTTATTTTATTAATTTTTTTGGTTATTTTTAACAACTAAATTAAATAAAATTAACTTTTAAAGACAATATTAAATGACCTTAACATAGGTGACTTCAATCTTAAGAGCCAATTCATACTCATGTACTGTACCAGTGCTCAATGCAAAAAGTGAGAAGTTGCACAACAAGGTGTGCAGCTGGATTTCATTCAAAACATAAATTTTAATTTTATAGGTGGGGTGGGGTGGGGTGGCGGGTGGAGATGGGTACATAAATAAATGCTTTTCTAGTGGGATAAAGAACCAATCTCATTAAGGGTTTGTTGCTTCTTTCAAATGGGCAAGTTGGCCATGATATCTTTTTGCAGGATTTGGGTCCTTTTTTTTTTTCCAATTTCAGCCTGGAGATCTTCTCAATTCTCATTGATGAATATTAAATGTCTATACTCTCTATTATTTTATTTTATTGGTATTATTATTACGAAATTAAATATTGTATTTTGGATGCAGAGTGATTGGGGAGAGAAAGAACCACGTAAGCCCTCCATCCCCCTTTGAGGAGCTACAAAGTACAATGCCTCTTTTCACATCAAATCAAAATAAAAATCCTTTGATCTTTACTGTTCCTGGGTTCCTCTGTTTCGTCAAATCAATCTTAATAACATTTCTTTATCCTCCTTCTTACTTACTTAGTCCTCGCTTGATTTTTGCTACACAATTTATTATTATTGTTGTTTTATTTAATTATTAAAAATAATTCATATTTATTTTATTATATATTAATCTTAATTTATATAATTTATTATTTTTATATATTATAATTAATTATTTAAAAAATTATAAAATAATACATTTTATAAAAAAAAAAATGTAGTATATTGTTTTGTATGAATGAATATAACAAAATGGGATGAAGGTTCCTCAATCTCTCCAAAAGTTGACTCCACCCACCGTGGAGATAAGGGCCGAATAATTCTTTTTCAAACCAACCATTAAAAAAAAATGTAGTGATTAATAAAAATGTAAAAAATAAAAAAAAAAGTTGTTTTTCAAGAAAATTTGTAAAAAAAATAATTGTAAAAATGACCGCATTAGGCATTTTTATATTTTTTCTTACACATCAACTTTAAAAAATTCATAACCTTCAATAAAAAAATTGTAGTGGTGAGTGGTGAGCTTTTGATAAACTAAAGAGAATAAAAAATTAAAAAAAAAGGAAAGAAGTAAACCATAATTAATATGACTATTGGTAAAAGGTATTATTTACCCACTACTATTAGTAGTAGTACTAAACTCCTACACCAATCACTATGTTCTTTTATGAATTTTCTTCTTTACTGACTTTTTGTGTCACCAAGGTTCCAAAAAGTAACTCAACTCAAGTTGTCCATATAATGACATTCCTCCTAAAACATGCCTCTTTTTCATACTACTATGAAAATAACCCCCACTTTTTTTTTCTCTTTCCATTCCACTAAACTCATTATTGGATAGATCTTACTGGGTTACAACTTTCAAGAACACGTGGTGGGCCCAAGCCCAGTAGGATATGCTTCTTCACTCTCTGTCTTTTGTAGTACCAACAAATTGTCCCCACTAATTTCATTTGGTTTGGTGCTAGAATTGGGGCTTTTGTGGATGGTGGGTCTCTTGACTTGGATATATATATATTTTCATTTATTCCATGTTAAAATAATAATTTAATGTGTGGAAGCTAATGAGACACCCAATCCCAAACTGTTTGGAAAAATATGTTCCCAGCTTATTAGATGCTGTGGGAAAAAAGAAAAAGCCTTTCTAGATGCTTAGAATATTAAAATAAATGTAATCAACTTAAGGAATAGAGTAATGTAATCAACTTAAGGGATGATGGTTTATTTTGTAGGCAAAACTATAGGTTAAGTCCTTGAATTTATTTTAGATTCTTAATTAAGTTTTTAAATTTTTATTGAAGTAAATAAGTTCTCGAATTTAGAAATTTAGGCAATTTAATATTCTTTCTTTATGGTAGATTCAATACTCATTTATATTTCATTTGCATGGATAATGTATTGATATGTCATTATTTATGTGGTGGGTACTAACCTTATCTACACAAATAAGGTATAAACAAACATTATGTTTGGTATAAATAAAAAGATTAAATTATTCAAATCACCAAATTTAAGAGTTTATGTGTTTCAAAAAAAATTTAAAGACTTAATTGAGAAATTTGAAATAAGTCCAAGGGCTTAATCTAAGATTTTGTCTAGTTTGTAAGGTGGTTTTGCTCTTCCATCTTTAATTAACATTGGATTTTTTTTCAAAGATAACTTAAGCAGTAATTTGTCATAAATTTAATTTTTTAGTTTAGTGTGAATGGCCTGCTCAAAACTACCCTAAACTGTTAACAAAAGTTAAATGTATAAAGAATATAATCCTACCTCTTGTTTCTTTTAGTTGTGCCTTTGGATGGTAGAACTCATATTAAGTCCCACTCGTTTAAGGATCTAAAATTTACAGTAAGTGAGCAATGTAAAAAATTATTTGTATATTTCATTTATTTTAAAATATAAATTATCTGATTTTTAATGTATTTTTGTTATATTTTTTTATAGTATATGAATGATAATTAATTTTTTATTAAATGAAACCACTTAGTAAAAATTACATAAAAATTTTAATTATTATTTATATATTATAAAAAATTATTACTTAAAATTACATATAAAAAATTAAATAACTTATATTTTTAAACAAGGGGAGCACTAGATATACTTATTTTTATCTAGCTGACACATTTTCTATTTCTAAAAGATATTATATATTATTACAAGGAAGGTCCTACTTGCATAAAAGTCTTTGGTGGATCCTTCCTCTACCATTATTATATTTTTCTTATTATTAGTTTATCTTCTGGATTTCAATTCATAAATTCAGCCCACTCCCTCATCTTCAATGCAAATAAATGCTGCTGGAGAACAATGATAACTGTGGTCTATTAAAAGCTCATGCTCGCTTAGCATCTGTTCCTTTCTGCCCCAATTTCTCCCCCGTGACCTCTTATATTTTATGCAGCTATTTCTTCGAGTTACAAAAACGAAAAAAAAAAAAGGGAAAAAAAAAAACCAACAACTTATTAGTTTGAGTGGAAAAAACTCGGTTTTCCTTAAATAAAATCTTGAGTTCGAGTATTGTGAATAAAGAAACAGGCGTTAGAAAAGTTTCTCTCCTAATGGGGTCTAATGTGACTCGATTTCGAATTAATTAAAATTCAATGTGGTTATTGAATACCGAAAAGTTAATAAAAAAAAAATTACAAGAAGAAAAAGAAAATTCACTAGTTGGAAAAGTGAAAATGGGCGGAAGATCAGTACTCATAGGATTTTCATAAGTCAAGAGAATTGCATCCAAAGACAAAGCCCAACAACTTTAAGTTAATGATAATTCTGAATTGACGATCTCGTTTTCAAACAACTTCGTGTTCAATAATAACACAAGAAGAATTTTATATTTATTATTAAAAAAAATTGATTAATATATCTACGCACAAGATTAGTTTGGACAATCCCACATCATCATATTAGAAAAAATTAAGAAAAAAAAAAGAGGAAAAAATTATATCCTGAAATAATTGAAGTCTAGAGAGATGGCTAAATGCTGCTTTTTGAGTGAAGGAGAAGCAGCCAAATGGGAGCAGATATGGTTTCACTACACCCCGAAGTAGAATAGACCTTAACTAATAACTTAGCCCAAATAAAGTTAACCCAACTGCATCAATTCCCTTAAGCCGATATCAAGAGGATGAGAAGTTAGAACTCCCACAGATCTGAATAGCTTCAAAGTATTACAATGTGTCTCTTTACTCCAACTTCTCAAGAAACATCTTTATTACTACATTACTAATACAAAATTGAGTTAAAAACCAAACATAATTAAAAGGCCCTTGAATTCCTAAATCCATGTTCAACTTTAGACCTGTTGCTTCTAGAATAAAATTTTTAATGCCAAACTTTTAAATATATCATTTTTATCAATTTCAAAGAACTTTAGTCGTTTTATATTATATAAATTTATGATTCAATGCTTCTATAAAAATCTCATTTCGTAGCCTCTACAAAAATTTTTTATTTTTTAATTCAAACTAGAAAACAATTGAATAGAAAAACAGATCGGAATATTATGGAACCACCCCATCTCAATAATTCTAAATTGCATAACACATTTTCCTTTATAAAAAGTCTACTCAAACAGTATTTTTACAAGTGGGTTTAAACAGACAGCACTTCGGCAAAAGTTGGGAGGTAGACCAAATAGGGACATGATATTGGGCGAAGGTTTTTCTAGTCCGCCATTTACATCTTACTATTGCACTATTGCAATTAACTTACCCTGACTAAAAAAATGAGGAGGGGCATAAATATGCATGATATTTCCAATATAGGGAAGGGGTAGAAGGGCGTAAAAAAATGTGTTCCAATTTCAACTATTAGTTGTTAGAGCAAGAATGTGAGCACATAGCAGCACCAGGAAGATCAATCTGCTGGGTTGGATCGCATTCAGCACTTGGGAGGTAAACATAAACAGATACGGTAGGAGCTTTACTTGACCTGCAGCGCAAGATTATGAAAATCAATTAAACAGATAGCATAAACATAACATATACACCATAATAGAAGCATCCTCCTCAAACAGAAAAAGCCCATAAAGTGTATATAAAGACTCTCTACGTACAAAGAAACAAATGAAAAAAGAACAAAAACTTCGAAACCAAAATTGAAAACCAACCACCTCTTCCCCCACCCCAAAAAAAAGAAGATATGATTAGCAACTGTAGCAGAAGGTTTAACGAAGACAGACAGAGCATCTCAAAGTCACATATTTCAACCTTACCTGCTGGTTTGGAGATCCCATTTTTCAGCCCCATTTGTCAAGAGCTTAATCTTCATAAGGCCACTCAGCGAGACCAACCATGAGCCATCTTAGTCTCGTGAACAAAGCAAACATATTGCAAGTATCTCTTGTGCCTCTTCAGTGCAGTCCTTTCCAGTGAAACAGTAGCCTTTTAACACCACTTCACATCCCAAATGTTCTGTTATATAGATCACCTGAACTAGGCATCCTGAATTTTGGATCATCATAACCAGTATAGAACTTGTTAAATCCCAGCCTCTCATTTCTGAGAAGCTCTGCTATACCCATATTGCTTCCTCCCTGAACCTCATTCCAGCCATCCCAGTGACCATTTGACATATGAGAATTCCTTGGATGTTGGAGAGACAACTGTGCAAATGGGGACACATTATTCACCTGTGCTTGATCTATTAGCCTAGATGAAATCCCATAGGAGTCATTAAGGGAAGAAAAGCTATCCCCAAAGTCAGCATATCTCAGGTTCTGTTGTGTATTGAGAGATCTCTGCATCCATAGTTGACGTCTTGCCTCATTTTCAAAGGAGTTTAACTGTGATGGAAAATTTGATCTCATGTCTAACCCTGTGTTGTTAAGCCCTCCTTGAAGTCTCCCTTTACCAACTGCCAAAATTGCAGGATCCTTGAATACAATATCCCCAGCAGTACCAATGTTATCGCTTGGGGGTGCCTGATATGAATTTCTCAAAAGAGAGGAAGAGTCCAGCAAATGATTTCCTGCAACAATGCAAAAGAATTAGTGCTCACCCTTTAAAAGACAAGGAGAAACTTAATAACTTACCAGTTGTACTGTCAAAAGACTGGTCTACCCTCTCCTGAGAAGAGAAGCCGGGGGGTGGTGCTCTGCTAGGGACAGAGAATCCAGGTGGAGCAGAAATTTGAGCTCTAGATATTGCTGGAAATAATATTTTCAAAGCAAAATTGAGTATGAAATACAAGAAACAAAGTAAACTTGAAAAATATCTAGAAAAAGACCTAGGTTATAATCAATAACATGTCATAGCCCATGATATATGATATATGATAGGAAGCATCTTACATCTTTCTAATATTTAGATAGAAAGGCAAATGAAAGGAGCAAACTACCACACTGAATCTTGATAATCTGAACAAACATGCCAGATTCAGTTGCTACAGGAGGACAACAAGAAGGGAAAGAAACCAAAATCTAATATGGGCTGACCAAGACCAAAAAAGAAAAAAAAAAAAGAAAAAAAAAGAGGGAAACAAAAAAAGGGATGAAAGAACTGAAATTATTTGAAGTGTAAATGTTAAATTATAAACATACCTTACAGCAATAATCAATTCAACATAAAACTTAAAGCACAAAAGCACATGATATGATTGTGACCATGAGGGTTACCACTGAAGACTAAATTTCTACATCCATGTAAAAATAATAGAGCTTAGGTTTAGTAAAAAAAAACATTAAAAGAGCACAACAGTAACTGAAAAGAAGACTTAACTCACCAGGAAGCTTATTAGATGAGAAAACTGAAGAACTGCCAGTAAAACTGTTAGACTCCTCAAAATTATTTGAAGATAAACCATGACGAACGCCTAGCTTATCTAGATACAGATCTCGGTTTTCAGAAAATTCTTGGCTGAAAGAATGACTTTTTGCCATCTGTCCAGAAACACTTAATGAGGGCTCCACATCAAATGACTGATATTTAGAATCCTCTTGTCTTGCAAAAGAGAATCTAGACTGGCTGTTATTCTGAACTTTCCACGGACTTGATAACTTGAGTGAAGTAGGCTCATCTGTGTCACCCAGCAACTTAGCCAAATTCTGGGATGATGTTAGGGGCTCATCCCATGTATCAAAATCGAGTGACAATATATTTGAGATTATGCTGCTCTCTCCTGTATCCTCAGCAGTATTACGGTCTGCATTACCAAATAACCATCCCATCTGCCTACCTTTCAATTCATTTGAAAGCAAAAAGGAACCTTCTCCAGAAACATCAGAATCGATAGTACTGCTAAGGAGCTTGTCAAGGTACCCATTTGATATTGAGGACAGAGTAGATCCATGAAGAAGGGAACTGTCGCTCAGTTTATTATCTACAAACATGTTATCCACATTCAAATTAACTGAATTAAAAGGTTCATTATTTTGCAAGGAATGAGACCTAGAATGATTTGTTGAATGGAATGGACTTGCTGAATTTGGCAAATAAGTAGATCGATTAACAACTTCCGGATCGTTGAGTCTCTGATTATCAAAAGACAAAATATCATCCTCCACTTCAGAAGTTGTATTTATCACGGCTTGAGTTCGTGAATCTGTTCCCCAATCAGGCTGGTCTCTTGAAACACTAACCCCATTCAATGTTGTCATGGATCTCCCAGTTACTGGTGAACTTATTGATTCTTGATAGTGTTCAGTGTAAGATTGTTCTAACCCTTGATTACCAGGTGTTTTGGTTAATCCGTGATCAGAATCTGAACTGCTTGGCCTAATCATGCCAGGATGTTTATTTGAGGCATTCCCATCTATTTTCAACAATGATATGTCAGAGGACAAGTTCTGTATCCTCCCATCTGTTGTAATATTACCCTCTTTTTCACCAGCAGAAAGACAAGATTGCACTGAAGGATCAAATGAGGAGCTTATAACACCCAAAGGCACGCTAGTAACTTGGTCATTATAGTTGGATTGTGGAGGAAAAGATAATTTACTGCTCAAAGGTTTAGCAGCAGAAGCCGCATCAGGTGCAGCTGGTTTCTCTAATGCAGTGGTTTGACAATTTAAACCAGCATTTGGGTTCAAAGGTTTTAATGAATCAGGTTTACCCTTCATATGTATAGTATCACTATGCAACATAGAAACCTGTGGTGTGTTTGTAACTGCTGATGAAAATGCCAGAGTGCCACTTATTGAATCAGAATTTTGCTTGGAGGGTCCATTTGAACATGCTAAACCTGCAAGTGGAAGCTGGTTTGAAGCACGCATTCCCCTGCAACAAGTGTTCAGAAATATTAGGAGAAGAACTGACATTGAATGAAAAGGAAAAGGTAAATGCCATACCATGATGCGCCAGCAGGAAGACCCATAGATCTACCAGAACTTCCATTTGGAGGGGAACCTTTAGTGATGCTAGTTGCTGTATTCTGAAACATTCATAAACATATAAAACAAAACCAGAAGCAATATTAGATGCAGTATTTATCAAGTAGTTATGCATTGGTCAAGCTACTGGGTCAGGGACCTGCATGTCCACGGAACTTACATTTGCAGCATTTTTGGCAATAGGTCTTGCAGTAGAGGCAGAACTGGTCGGGCAATAGTCATCCACTGGTGGAGGTAGCACATTTCCTGTGCATCGTTGCATATTGTTTGTTGCACCAGTAACTTGCTGGACTCTACTCCTACAAACCACTATGTAAGTTAATTAATCATCCAGTAAAAGACAGCACTTTATATACAAAAAAAATTACAATTGAAATCAATAAATAACGTCATTACTATGAGTCTATGACTCATGCATCCTTGCACAACTTGGTCATATTTCAAACAACTCCAAACATTTAAATTAAAACCTTTTTTCCTTTTGGAGACCAAAATGTTACTATTAATCAATTAGCAATTTGGCCAGAAAAAAAAAAACCAATTAGCAATAGGCACTTTTGATTCATCCTTGGGTATATATCATTTTTATTTTTTTCAACTTACAGTCAGTTAATTTGGCTCAAGACATACATGTCCAAATTGGATTTTATGCACATATTATGGGCATTATATTAAAATTTTCTGTTTTATATTGCATATCCTCAAAAAATCAAAAAATATATATATATATATATATTCAATCAAATTAGCATACTAGGGTCAAAATGGCAGCAACAGTTGTCAAAGTTTCAAGAATGAGACAATAATAGTTTAAGAAGTAAATAAAAGAAAGCATTTTCAGGTTAATTCGCCATTAATTCCCAAACGTGGAGCCCTACAAGATCTCAAACAAAGGATGTCAAATATATAGCTAAGAAATCCAAGACAAACAAATGTACCTTGTATATGCTGATATAATCTCATCTTTTGTGAAACTATCCTCTTGAGAACCAATCTCATGCAAATAGAGACAGTCAGGATTGGTGCAAGGCTGGACCAGAGATAAAATCAACCTTGATTACATCATATTAAATAATATATTCACAAATAAGAAACAAATAAATTCCTTCCAGAACATTAAAAGGAAGAAAAAACCCTTCACTTAGAACATACCACATTTCTTAGCCATGCATGACAATACTTTGTGGTGCCAAAGCAAGCCCTGGAATGAAGGTTTCAAGCTTTAGAGTGTTCATAAACATTATACTGGAGAACTTTAAAAAAAAAAAAAAAACAGATTCACTTAATACAAACATATACATACTTTAATGATCTACCCTCCAAGACAAACCCATGTACGGACTGAATACAACGAATTGCCTCCTCTTCTTTTGAGTAAGTAATATATCTGAAAAGATGATTACCACACGAGTGGAAATTGAGACCCTTGTCAGTGATATTGAAACAAAGAGATTCACTAAAAGGGCAGTAATCTGTTTCAGAGCTATAATCAAGACTGAAATTTTTTTCAAAATATCTAACCATAATAAGTTATGCTTTCTATCTCAGGATCATGATGGCATGCCGTAAAACACCTTAAAGGTATCACTAATTCTCTAGGCCACATAACATGGAAATATTCTTACACACTACAAGTATTGTTTGGAAATTGTTGGATGACTCCAGCTGCAGTCCTAGACATAGATACTTTCAACACTTTCCCATATTGCCCAAAATATTCCCTGTGCTGGAGTAGCTGCCCAAAAAGATAAAAAAAGATCAGGCCAAGTGAATAGAAAAAATAGGGCAACGAAGCATTCAGGAGGGAAGTGAGTAAGAGAGATTACATCTTCATCCGCAAGATTAAGAGGCAATCCAACAATGTAAACAAGGTTCCGTTGGATCACCCGCACACTGCTGAGCTGCTTCCTTCCTTCTGATGATTTCGTTTTTGCCTTTTGAGACTTCATTTTTCTCTCCAAGTTGACTTCAGCCACCAATCTACATAAAAATCCAGAAAGAATAATAAAAAAAGGATTAGACAATGAATAGTAAAGTTTGTCACCTATTTCACAGGAAACTAAAATATACTGCCGAAAGCATTCCAACCTCTCACAGCTTGCAGCCATCCCTACGATCTTTTCTTTGTCATAAGCGGAACGACATGCCGGACATCGCCCCTCAGTATCATCCTTCTCAGCCATATCCATTATGTGATGCCAACACCAAACACAAATCTGTCATATCAAGAATTCAAGATCAATTCAACTACTTCATGTGTATTTCATCCAAAAACAAAAAGGAAAGAAAAAAACACAATATCTTACATGTTATAGAATGCACCAAAAAGTGAATGTTCAAAAGGACCTTACCAATTACTTAGCTAAAGCATTAATATATTTATTACCTACAGTACAGCCAAGCATCCATATAACACAAGCCCATTTGTTTCAATTTTCAGAAAATCAAATCAACACTCCAAGTTGTAAGAGTCTACTAAGAAAATTTTCTAATCAAAGCATACATAATAACAGCTAGCATTGAAATCTCACACTTAAAATAACACCAGTCATGCAATCACGTCAAATGCACAGCTGC
Organism: Rubroshorea leprosula; assembly: GCA_020521535.1. NCBI lineage: Eukaryota > Viridiplantae > Streptophyta > Magnoliopsida > Malvales > Dipterocarpaceae > Rubroshorea > Rubroshorea leprosula. The sequence goes on from BPVZ01000016.1 coordinate 2,397,295, forward strand.
AATTATAACGACATGTACAAGAAAATATAAGATGATTGAAATAACATAAAACCTCGTAGCCACATTTGCAGGGCTTCAGTTGCTGATCAGTCAAATCCATCTCCTCCGCACACAGAGGACAAGTCTTTTCACCCTGGTCGCTCATGGTTGCCTGCGAAAAACCACAATAGATGAACATAAAATTAGCCAACCATAATAAGACCAAACACCGCACTCCACAACCAGCATCACTCTATGGACACCTCAACTGGTGGATTTCAATAGAACGCTCAAAATACTGGAAAACCTTTTGGTTATATTAGAAGCAGAACAAGAAAAAAAACATCATTAAACTGGAAAAATTTTATGAAACACAACCAGTACAGCAAGAACAGGAACCGCATCTCAAATCAAAGCCTAGAAGTCCTAATCAGTGAAATAGATGAGTCAAATGACAGTAACATCTCCACCACACCAAGAATCGTATAAACCTCAAGAATTCCATAAGAAAAAAAAGAAAGAAAGAAAACAGGCAAACCTCGCCACAGATCAACAATTCAGGATTCCCTAATCAAATCTCTCACAAATCCATCAGTCATAATCGAGGAATCTAATACCCAGTCGATAATTGCCTACATGCAGAACAGGAAACCAGAACCACGCACCAGAACAACAAGACTCTAGACGGATTTCCAATCCCGTACTGATCGAGATTGCGAATCCACAACCGGAGATCTCGAAAACAAGAATGACGATCGACGAACAGAATCAAAAAAGAGAAAAAAGTAGGGTTTGAGATTCGAGCGAGGGTTGAAGGAACAGAGAAAACTTACAGTTAGGGGATCGAGAAGGAGGCGAATCTGTGAAGACGAGAGATTGTGCGATTGAGATGAGAGAGAGAAACACCACAGGCAGGTGAGAGAAGATGAAAAAATTAAAACCACAAAGCGAACCCTTAAAAGAGAAAAAATGAAAAAACCAAAGTTTTAAAAACCGAACCGGAGGTCAAACCGTTTTGACCTCTGGTTCCCGGTTTAACCGGTTCAACCGTTCAAACCGCCGGGTCATTCCAAATGAATAAATATAATGTTATGTAGTACTTTGACAGAACAAGTGCGGTGGATCAACTGGTTTGTAACCTTGCCCATTGTGGAGGAGGCACAAATTCGAGCATGCTCCATGTTAAAATGTATGTAGAGTGTTTTCAAATTTTTAATGGGTTTTTTAATATCTAAAATATATAATATATGTAATTTTTT
>BPVZ01000016.1:2446269-2456884 GCA_020521535.1 Rubroshorea leprosula
AAAAAATAACAATTAGAATAAAACTAATCAAGATATGAGGTATTAAGACATCGATTTCACTATAATCGATCAACATAAATTTTAGATTAATATGTTTCCAAAATCAATGTGTTGAGTGTTATTGCATGTAATGACGGATTTTCCTAAATTAATTTTGTTTCTTAAGTCAAGTTAATCCTTCCCCTACTTATCAAATTAATCATATTTTTATGTAATTTTAAACAAATACATGAGTATTAAATTTTATGAAAACCTCCAATTTAAGAAGAGGGAGCTCATAACTCTCTTCTTCCCCCACTACCACATATAACCTTTCGGTCTTATAATTTAACACACGGTTTATATTACTATTGATCTAATTTACACAATTCTTTCTCAAATTAATATATAAATCACTAAATCAATTGAAAGGTGATCACACTTTTAATGCATTAAGATTAATAACATAAACTTATCATGCCAATAACTTTGATTAAAGGTTCACAAAATTATAAAATTTATAATAAATTTATTAGACAATATCGTACCTTTAATAAAATAAATTAGTTCATAATAAAAATAATAAAATCTGAAATGATAGTTTTGAATATTTGAATATCAAACAATAAATAAAAAAAATCTAAGGAAAAACAAAATCCAATTTGATGAAACCCTTGATCTTATATTATTGATGGAATTTTTATCTTGATCTCTAACAGTACCCAAAAGAGAGTTGTTATCAGACTCCAAAGCTCTCCAATTCTGAATTTAGATAAGTATTTATAGGATTTTGGAAACCTAATTGGAATAGAAGTAAAACCACAACAAAATAATAATTTAGACACGAATTTTATGAAAATCATGTAAGGGGTCAACACCTTCAACTAGGTGCCGATACCTTCTGTTAAGCGCAAAATCAAATCACCATGTTGGGTTTTTTGGGCTTCGAAGCAATTTCTGTTAATGGTAAAATAACAGTTTTGGTTCCTAACTTCTAAACTCTGCATACTTAATTCTTAGCTTTCTGATCTCTACAATTTTGCTCTTAAAGATTATAATTTCTTTCAATTAAGTTTTTTTCTATGTTAAGAATAAAAATTATGTAAAATTAGATAAAATCTTATAAAACTCATCCAAATATCAATAATATCAATGTAGAAATTTTACATTAATATCTATATAAATTCAGCTCATCAAATTCTCTCAAATTTAAGTTTTACTCGTCTTTGAGTAAACAAAACATAAAAATAAAATAAAATCTAACTCATTTTCGTAAAAATCACGATTGCACTTAGTATGTGCAACAAGTCTTTAAACCCTTAGGTCACCCTAGTGGACGAGTTGTGTCTCGTGAGGGTTTTCAGTGGATCGACCCATAAAATCCCAATGTAAGAATACAACTACATGATATGCATGCAAAGAAAATTTAGGAATGAAAGTTTAGTTATATATAAAATCTCAAATATTCAAGAGTTTTCATACATTCAATTAAAGTCAAATACTCCATCCTATTCTTCACACCACTTATCAAAAGATTTAGCTTATGAGCACTTAGTATTTGTGAAAATTCATGATAAGAAGTTTCTAATTTAAACCTTCACACCTTAGCACTTATTATTATTATTATTATTATTTGTGTCGAGTTTCCTTAGACTTTCTAAGTTACCCATTTAACAAGGTTTCTGCCAATGACTCCCGAACTAGTTGGCTTTAGGGCATAAGGTGAAGGGACACCCCTAAGAACATACTTACTTAAGTAACAAGGCCACCAAACATTTGACCTCTCTTTTTTTTCCTTTTTTTCTTTTTTTTTTTAGCCATACAATACATTCTTCCCAAAGCTATCACTTGTCTTTTGACATTAATATTAACATTTGTGATGAAAACATTCGATTACTCAAATAAGTCATAAACTTAAAGTGTTTTGCATACTCATATTTCAAGTTATCATTTGATGTGAAAGTTGACATGGATTTCATGCTTAAATCTAAGTTACTAAGCAATTAGAAACATTAGAGTAGAATTAACAAACTCTTTTGTATGTTGGTTTCTTTTTCTTCTTCTTCTTCTTCTTCTTCTTTTTCTTTCTTTTATTTGCTTTTTAGGTGCTACCAAACCTTCTCTCTAAACTTCTCACTACAAAACTTGTGCTCAAGTAGAATAGAGTACTCATGAACTTAAACTTTATCACAATGATGCTATTTTTCAAATTTTGTATCTCCTTTAAGATTCAAAGATTTTAAAAGTTTTTGAATTTCCAACTCAAGAATATTCAATTCTTTGACATTAATTAAACCAACTCCTAAAAGAAAAAACCCAATTTCTAAAAAAAATAAAAATATGTCATGCAAATATGAATGCAAACTAATATAAGAATGGATGCCTAAAAGTTTTTCTCTCCCCCAAATGTAAATCAAATATTGTCCTTAATGTAAAATAAAAGTAAAAGAAAACAGAAACTTCCTAAGTTTTGGACTAGAAACTTCCTAAGTTTTGGACTTGAAAATTTGAGTTTTGAAGTTGAGTTCTTTTCAATTGGAGACTTCAAATATGTGATTTTTCATAATCTCATCCCCCAAACTTGTTCAATGACTTGGCCAAAATCAAAGAACAATAATTTATAAGCTAAAATACTCAACTAATCAAATAAATCATTTCTTAGTGAGATGGGAATTTCTCCACATTTATGCATCAACTTGGGCCATAAAGAGAAAATCGCGTAAGGGGTCAACAACTTCAACTAGGTGCCGACGCCTTGTATTAAGCGCAGAATCAAATCACCGTGTTGGATTTTTGGCCTTCCAAGCAATTTTTGTTAATGGTAAAATGAAAGTTTTGGTCCCTAACTTCTGAACTCTGCACAACTTAATCCTTAGCTTTTTGTTCTCTGCACTTTTACTCTTAAGAATTATGATTTCTTCCAATTAAGTCATTTCATACATAAAGAATGGAAATCATATAAAATCAAGTAAAATTTTATAAAATTCATCCAAATATCAATAATATCAAGATAAAAATTTCACATTAATATCTATATAAATTCAGCCCATCAAAATGCATTATGATTCATGAATCAAAGAATAGTTATTAAACCATCTCCATTCAGCCTGGTTCGTGCATGATTGCAAAACCTCTCAAAGTAGATCAGCACCCTTTTGTTATTGGATCAAGCCATCATTAGCAGGGAAGCTTTGTATTTTAGTTTTACTTTAATCAAATCTTATAATCACATATTTTACAATGATTTCTTTTCTCTTTTGCCTCCAAAATTATAATTTTATACATCTATTGATTACAGCAACCTTAGACAAGTGGACATGAATATCAATCCACACTTCTTGCTGAGTCAATAAATATGATGCAACAAGTTTCATAATTTCACGAGCACTTCTAGCATTTTAAATACAATTTTCACTTTTCTCATGGCCCAAAATGCAATAAGTTTGCTTCCGGCTGGCTATGGCCTGATCACCTCTTTCCTTCAACCGTTCTCTATTCCACCATTGTTTCTGGACAAAATTGAGTCGGCCATGGAAACTCATTCTCGCTTCAATCCGAGTATCTTAATCCTGTGATGGCGTTTATTTGCATTTTGCAGAGGTAAACTGAGACTTTCATGGGATGGGACCACTTTCAAAGCTATTCTTCACATTAAATAACTGTCTTTCTCTTCCCATTCCCGCCTTCTTACTCATTTCAATTCAACCCCAACTAACATTTTCTGCATTGGTCCAAAACAAAAACAGTAAACAACTTTGTCATATGTTTGTTCTGCTTTGTTTAAGACAAGTTGTGCTTATATTTTTGAGATTATTATTATTTTAGATAAGATCTTGGTCTTTCTACACAAGATTTTCAAACTTCCTATTGACATCTCAACAGCCCTACCATGTAAATTATAGTTTATTTTATAGTAGGTTGCGCTGAAAATGAGATGTAGAAATGGTATTATAGTCTTCTTATCTTACTGTTAATTTGATACATGTTTCAGATTGTATTCTACCAATTGTGTTTGAACAAAAGGATATTATATGCAAATATTATGCCAACTAAAAATTTCGTATTCAACACACCTACTACTGATGGTGGTTGCACCTCCCTGAGGTCCACAAGCATTGGCAATTTGGCATTATCATATTCATATCACATTAGGAAAAGTTCTGTTTCTTTTGCCTTCTGAGTTTAAATTCATATTCATGAAGTTAAGAATGGAAGCCTTTTGTATTGTTGGCTGTGATTGCCAATAACTGCCTAAAAATTTTTATTCAATACTGTATTTTATATCTCCAGGGCATATTAGAATAAGTACTTCTGTGTTATATAATGAGTATTGTTAAAAAGAAAACTTTAACCAGAACTCAAAAATGCCAAGCATGGAGTTGCAACCATCTTTGGACCGAGAAGCCGGGGTGTCACGTTCCAGGGGCAAACGTGGTGGCTGGATCAACTTTCCCTTTATTGCAGGTCTCTTTCTACCTCTATCTCATGGAATTGGTGTTGAACAGCGGCATGCAGGACTTTGTTTTACTAATAAATTGTATTTTTTGTTGTGATGAAAGCAACCCCGACGGGATTGAGGCTGGCAGGTTGGGGATGGCTGACAAACTTGATTGTATATCTGATTGAGGAGTTCAATGTGAAGAGTATTGATGCTACTCAGATTACAAATACTGTCACTGGTGGCATCAATCTGCTTCCATCATTTCAGCAATTCTTGCTGACTCTATCTTAGGATCATTCGCTGTGGTTGCAATTTCTTCCTGTTTCTCTTTGCTGGTAAGAGTCTTACCGCAGGAAGTTGACACTCATGAATGGATTAATTCTTTCCTCTTCTGAAATTAATCAACATTTTTCCTTTGCAGAGAGTGGTTCTCCTGACCTTGACAGCATCAATTAGCTCCTTTGAGGCCTTCACCATGTGAGGCTGGGATCAAGCTTATGCCAAGCTCCGTCAAGGGTTCAATTCTCAGTTCTATATGCAGCTATAGCTTTAGCTTCTATAGGCCTTGGAGCAATGAGATTTACTCTAGCAACAATGGAGGCAAATCAATTTGATACACCTCAGTATCAAGGTGTTTTTTTCAACTGGTTCTTCTTTATCCTTTATGGAGCATGAGTAGTAAGTGCTATAGGCATTGTCTATGTTGAGAATAGTATCGGCTGGGGATTGGGGTTTGGTCTATGTTCTGCTGCTAGTTTTGTTGGTTTAGCCATTTTCTTGCTTGGTACTCGATTTTATTGACATGACAAGCCTCAAGGAAGCGCATACACAGGTTTAGCTCGCGTTCTTGTTTCTGCTATAAGGAAGAGGAATATTCCACTATCATCCAAAACTGAGGATTATTACCACGGAATAGATGGAACAAACATGATTTTGGCTGCAACTCCTTCTCAGAGCTTAAGGTATGAGTTTATTCTGTATTGGCAACAATGGTTTTTTCTTCGTTCAATCAAAACTCACAGGTGGAGGATTGGTTTTGTTTTTTATTTTTTATTTTTTATTTTTATCCCTTCTGCAGATTTTTGAACCGAGCAAGCCTAAAAACTAAAGGGGACATTCAATCAAATGGAACCATTGCAAAGCCATGAAGGCTATGTAAGGTTCAAGAGGTGGAAAACCTTAAAGCTCTAGTTTAAAATTTTCCCACTTTGGTCAAGCACAATATTTTTTTAACTACCTCAATAGCAATCCAGGGCAACATGATAGTTCTCCAAGCTCTAGCCATGGATCGTCAACTTGGTTCTAGTTTCAAAATCCCAGCTGGGACAGTAGCTGTTGTAGTGTTAATCTCCACTTGCATCTTCCTTGTCATCTTTGATCGTTTCCTTCTCCCCTACCTTGCAGAAGTTAACTAATCGGGTGCCGACACCCCTCCAACGGATTGGCATAGGCTATGCCCCTAAGTTCCATCTCTATTTCTTTGTCTACCGTACATTAATTCTTGCAAATGCCTTCTATCCTGCTATTACTCCAAGCTTTGATTTGGTCATTGTTGAGCACAGTATGTATCGGCCGTGTCTCTGATATCAATTGCTTGAAATCTATAAAAGACTCACTGGAAGACCCATATGGTTACGTCAATGCTAAGTGGGACTTCAGCAACAACACAGAGGGCTCCATCTGCAGGTTTATAGGGGGTGATTGCTGGCAGCGGGATGAAAACAAGGTGTTGAACATTAAACTATCCGACATGGGTCTGAGGGGCCAGTTTCCACGGGGAATAAGTGAATGTTTCAGCTTAACTGGGTTGGACTTTTCAAACAATGAGCTTACTGGACCAATTCCAACTGAAATATCACATATGCTCCCTTACGTAACTACACTTGATCTATCTTGTAACAAATTCTCAGGTGAAATCCCAAAGAGCTTAGGCAACTGTAATTTTTTGAATATTCTTAAACTTGACCACAATCAACTAACAGGTCAAATTCCACCAGAAATTGGCCAGCTTTCTCGGATCAAAGTCTTTAATGTTGCCAATAATCTATTATATGGTCCGGTGCCTAATTTTGCAAGTGCTACTTTTTCGAGTGATAATTATGCCAAGGACTTTGTAGAAGCTCCTTAAAGACCTGTAGGAGTGATTTGGATTTATTCAAAATTAAGTGGTTTTGTTGTTGGATATGTAATTTTTGCGCTTTCAGTTATTACTAATTTTTCTCCTACTGTGTGCCATGGACACAAGGGAAGAAGAAGAGTGAAGTCCCATGGAAAATCACATTGAATCTGATACTGCAAAGGAAAACAAAAGAAAGCAAGCTCATCAGATGACGGAAACGCCATCTGTGGAACTTCTACATGAAGAAAGCAAAGAGGTACATTCTTTTAACTCTTGGCACATAATTCACTTTCAGTTTCAATTTTAGTGCATGATTTGGTATTAACATTGGAACATTGGATCTTAATCACAAACTTCTATCTTGGTGAAACTGATTTCAAGACTGAGTTATACAGAAATCAGTGAAGCTGACAAACAATTTTAACAAAGAAAATATCATTGGAATTGGATAGATGGGGACAACCTACAAGGTAGTGTTGCCTAGTGGACGGTTCCTCACTGTGAAGAGATTACATGACACTCGCCTATTTGATGAGCATTTCATAACAAAATTGAAGACACTAGGTAGATTGAGGCATGAGAACCTCATACGGTCATACCCCTCCTCGGATTCTGCATACACTCAAAGGAAAAGCTTCTAGTCTACAAATACATGTCAAAAGGCAGTCTTTATGATTGGCTACATCTTGAAGAAGGTGAGGCAAGATTCATGGAGTGGCCCTTAAAGGTTAAAATTGCAATTGGAGCAGCAACAGGCCTAGTTTGGCTCCATCAAGGGTGCAATTTTCATGTTTTCCACCTTGACATTAGCTCCAAGTGCATCTTACTTGATAAGAATTTTGTTCCCAAGTTTTCAAACTTTGGAGAGGCAATGCTCATGAAACCATATGGCATTGATTCAACCAAAAGCTTCTCACTTAATACTGAGTTTTGGGAATCAAGCTTTGCTAAAGAGGATGTCTATTGCTTTGGAATTTTGCTTCTTGGGCTGATCACTAGGGAGGATCCTAGAAGCATAACAACAAACTCAAACACTAGCAATGAGACACTCAACAATTGGGTTACACATCTCTCTGCAAGCTCTAACTTCTATAGCATTGTCAATAAATCGCTGATGGGGCAAGGATTTGATCAGGAAATCTTCCAGTTTCTGAAGGTTGCATTGGATTGTGTTCAACCATATCCAGATCAAAGGCCAACAATGCTTCAATTGTACAAAAAACTAGCTGCTATTGGTAAGAGACATGGCTTCTCAATTGACTCTTGAGGTATTGACACACCATGAAAAAACCTCAACACTCAGAAGAGATGAAAGCAATGAAGATGAAATCATAGAGGTTTAAAGATACTGCATTTATCATATTATGATAGATATAGCAATTCTACTAGTCTCATGTCATGAGGAGTTTTTTTCTATTTTTCCTTTTCACTTTGTAAAAGTAGCAGATGTTAGAATTCTAGCCTATTTTTCAGGACATCCTGATCTTGACGTTTTTAAATGTCATGGTTTAGTTAGGATATTTAAGTCTTTTTAATTAGTTTTCCCTTATCTCATATAATAATATAACTATTTCTCTTCAAAACTAACCAAATTGAATTCAACGAACAACACAGAATAATTTGCCAAAAAAGAAAGATTACAAATTGAAATTTAAAGATTTTACCTCTTCCCCAAGCAACTCGATTTGGGAAGGAGAAGGAGCCCCGTCCAGCCTTCTAATGTAAGCACAGCCTTCTAACGAACAACACAGCATAATTTGCCAAAATAGTTGTCCGCTCTTTTTCATAGATCTGCACTTTAGCCCTTGAAATTTTAATTTCTTTGATTATGTCCCTACAATCCAAAATTTTAGGGTTTAAGGGTTTCAATTCAGTCTAATCAAATATTAATTTATTAACTGTTAAATACTGACACGTTAGCAAATAGGATCCACGCAAACAGGCATAGTTGTAACTAAACAGAAAGATGTTATTATGTGATGTCAACCTTTAAATATTGAGCAACTGTCATGACAATGTTGGTTTGAAGTTGACTTTCCATGAAATTTAGTAAAGGGTTTATATATCAAGGTGAGGAGATAATTAGCATTCTCTGCCTAAAGTATGTCTTAGGGGGCATGCACTTGGCCTAGCCTTATTGCTGGCATAAATTTGGTTTGGTCATGAAATCAAAAAGAAAAATTCGAGTCAGTGGAATCCGAATTTTCCACCAAAAAACAATGGAATCCAAACTGAGTTATAGTTTATAAATTTAGTTAAGTCAACCAAAATTTTTTGTTTAGTTCGGTTTTAACCAAAATTTTTAATTTTATTAAATTTCAAATTAAATCTTGACTTTTGTACCAAAAAAATTCAATTCAATTTAATTAGGTTTTTTCGGTTAAACTAAATTTTTTACTAGTCAAGTTGGAAGCTCCTTCTAGTTTTTACAATTTTAGTACTTTAACCATAACTAAACCAAAATTTTGGTTTGGTTTAAAATTGAATTAACTATTTAATTGTTTAATCAGATCAAAAAAATTTGATTCAATTTGACTATTTGGTGTTTTTAATTTTAAATTGAAATATGTCTAGCCCTACTTGCCCTGTTCTAAGTAGACAAGACATATATGCTCTTTCTTTTTTTTCCTTTTTTTGGGTACATTAAAAGTTACTTACTTGACATTATAAAAATTTAAACATTTAAACTTGATTATAAATTAAAAATTTTAAATTAATGAATATTAACTCAATTAAGCTCTTGTTGGTGAAACTGGGAGATGGTGAATACTGCAGCGTTGCTGCGGTTGGAAACATGACAAAGGGCCAGGAGATCCGGGAAACCGTGAGCACCTTACCAACCACTCTAAAGCGGCAAGTGCAACATGCACGCTTAATAAAATTTTCAGTTCCCCCGCTTGACCATAACAGGTGTGAAGTGAGCCTTAACGTACGTCTCTCAACACTCATAGATATCCTTTCTTATAATTTATATAATTTGATCATATTTGAATTCATTTTTTTAGAACTGCAGTGGAAGAGTATTTGAATTAATTGAAATGTTATGTACTTAATCAAATGAGTTTTGTAAGCTTTAGATATTTCGTGATTCATGTAGTTTAAATCAATGTTTGACCCTTACACCGAGTGTGTTGGAAAGTAAATTCCTTCAATTATTTTTGTATCTTAGATCTTGTTAACTTAAGTGTTATTTTTGTGTTTATTTTAAATCTTACCAAATTAAATGATATTTTCAGCTAAATAAATTCACCATATATAGTGAGGTTTACGACTAAATTTCTTTTTTTTTTTTAGCAACTAACTATCAGTAACATGAAATTGCTTGTTGGTGATATAGATTTTCATTGACAAGGCTCATATTACTGATACCTATACAGTACCCAATCCCTCAAAAAGTGAACTCAACTTTCAACAATAAGGGTATGTTGCTGATAATGAATTTCAACAAGGACAATGTTGCTAAAATTTTTCATTTGGCTAAATTGAGTTCAACTTCTAACAACAAGGAGCATGTTACTAATACCTATATAGTACCCAATCCCTCAAAAAGTGAGCTCAACTTTCAATAACAAGGGGTATACTGCTGAAATTCACTTTTAACAACAATGACCATCTTGCTAATATCTATATAGTACCCAATGCCTCCAAAAATTGAGCTCAACTTTCAGCAACACAGCAATAAGGGTCATGTTACTGAAAGTAAATTTAAATAATTATAAAAGAGTTATAAGTTTTTTATCCACATTATTTAAATAAAATCTTGATTGTTTATTTTTTTTATTATGAATAATTAAAATTTATTAACTTTTTATTTCATTTTTAAAGATAAATTATTATTTTTACTTAAAAAATTATGATAAATTTCAATTATAAAATAATGACATTCATAATTTTATATAAATAGATATTAACTCCTCATTAAAACTTTAATTTACATCAAGTGACCTTTACAATTATCATGTGACTAGGTCTGATCAATGTGTCAAAATAAAATCGTTGATTTCTAGTGGGAATAATAAAATGCTTCCTTTCAAATATGGATGAAATAGTAGTTGAAACTTTCATTTTATGAAATC
>BPVZ01000016.1:2472775-2485602 GCA_020521535.1 Rubroshorea leprosula
TAGTAATTCTTTTTCTCATTTTTTATCTTTGGTTTCAAAGCTTTCACAAAATTTTCACTAACACAATACATCTCTTTTTGTCTCTACAGCTAGCCATTCAGATTTGTTAAGTGACCAAGTCTTTTGCTCATTTCTTATCGGCTTTTGTTTCTAAGTTTTGGGGAATTTCCTGTATTTAAACTTGAAGTGTTATAGCCCATCTTGTGCTACATCAATAAGTAGATATATCTGTTTATCTCAACTGAGTCTTCACACAAATACAATCTCCTTCTATCTCCCAGAAGCATTCTCTTATATTTGCTATCTTTCTATGTGACTAATAAAACTTTTAGATCTGGTTAGTAATTCTTTTTCTCATTTTTTATCTTTGGTTTCAAAGCTTTCACAAAATTTTTACTAACACAATATATCTCTTTTTGTCTTTCAGAATTCTCTGGTCTTGTGTTTGCTATCCTTCTGTGCAGCTAGCCATTCAGATCTGGTAAGTGACCAACTCTTTCGCTCATTTCTTATCGGCTTTTGTTTTAAAGTTTTGGGGAATTTCTTGAGTTTAAACCATAAGTGTTACAGCTGCTACATCAATAAGTAGATGTTATAGACCAATAATTGCAATCATGATCCAAAGACCAGTATGTAGATGTGTTATAGACTAATTAATACATAACCCAATTCACTTTTGTGGTTAAAGAAAATTAGGATGTTCTAGACAATTAAAATTTCAAGGGCTAATAATAAAAAGATTAAAATATTATTAATAAATGAATACACTAAAAAGATTCACTAAAAGCTATTTAAACAATTTCACATAAATCCTAACATTTAAAAGTGTCAAAACATTCCGATTTTTGCTTTTCTCATTTTAGTGTAGTCCATTAAATAAATCCATGGCTGATAGTCAGATGAACATACTAGGTAGATTTTTGCAGAACCAATTCCAGCAGAAGGCATAGACACGACTAAGATAGTTAAATCATGCGCACCTTTTAACATCCCTTTTAATGGGACCCACATTACTTCACAAATATGCCATAGAATCATTAGAGAGATCACAACAAGCTTTTAGACAGAATCATCTAACCATGAAGTAACTTTAAACTGAGATCAGCAGAGTAGTTGGGTTGGTAAGTTTGCAAAGGTGCTCCGGCCGAATTCTGGCCTACCTCTGCAGTTTCTGACAACTTAAAAAATTTCAAGAAAAATTCCAGAAAATTTTCTGAAAATAGGAAAACAGACTCTAAGCCTAAACCAAGCTCAACGGAATGCTTTTATGCGATAATTTCACAATTTCCTTTTTGGATAAAATGTAAATCTTTATTTATCCAGAAAAATACTAGAGTACATCAAAGCAGCAAAAATAACAGCTGCTACTAGCTACACAAACACAATGTAAAAACTAATCCTGTCAAAAACTAACCTGATCAAAAGTGAGGTATTTAGCTGTCCAGGAAGTCAGCTTGTTAGTGATTTTTTCAATCAAAGGGGCGCAGATCCTTACATGTGAGCTTTCCTGTAATAAGAGGCACTCCAAGGTACCTTACTGGCAAGGTACCGAGCTTAAAACCAAATCTGTCAACCAGCAGCTGTATTTCTGTCATTGATAGCCCACAGCAGAAAATTTCTGATTTGTTGTAATTAACCATCAAACCAGAAATCTGATAAAAATGGCCTAAAACATCAACAACAGTTTTCATAAATGGTAGACTACCATTAGTAAAGATTACTAGATCATCAGCAAAACAAAGATGTGTGAGTTTGTCCAGAAAAAATATCCACATGAATTCCCATTGAAAGCAATTGAAAAATATTCACAATTTCATGACCAAATCAAGATATTCTCAATGCACAGTAAGAATTGAATGAAACTGAGAATAAATTCGCAACAAATTCAACAGCAAACTCAGGTTCCCATTTAATATAATATACATAAAATAAATCAAAACAAGATGATGATACCTTGTCCGCAGTAACCTTCGGATTCCGAAAACAAAACTTGGACTTTCTATTGCTCTTGGTTCCTCTAACCCGAACTCACAATGATCTCCTAGATTCTTCGCTCTCCTCTTTGCCTCCCTTTTTTTTTTTTTTTCGCTCCCTCTCCTCTCCTGAAATCCCTCTCCCTTTTATAGGCCAAATCGGAGTAGGGACACACAGAGCCCCAGCCATCCGGTTACTTTCCCTCGATCTCAACCACTTCTCAGCTAGCCTTGCCGCCCACCTTCACCACCCTAGATTACCTGCAGCCTGCAAGCAGCTAAAAGCTTGCGACCTGATGGGATCGACGGGATCCCGACCTGATGGGAAGAGATGGATTAGGGGAGGAAAGGGCGGAATCGATTAGAGTCCTACGCCTTTTATTTTTCTTAGTAGGTTTCGACCAAAACGACGTAATAGTGGCCGACTTTTGTAGTTAAATCTTCAAGTTCTACCTGTATGACGTTTTAGTCCTTCAATTTGTTTGGTTCCTCAATTAGGTCCCTGCAAACAAATCCTCTATTAAAATATTTTCAGTTGAGTACATTCTGTCAATAGATTCGAATAAGTCTCCATTTCTTTTTGGCAATTTTTCATATTAATTCCCCACATTAATTTTTATTTTTGTCCAACAATTCCCCATATTAAATGAAAGTTTAACCACGTATAATTTTTTGTTTTAAGGTTAAAAAGCAGTGAGGAATTAATTTTGGGAGTAAAAACCAATACATTTTGAAAATATTTGAATTGGCAAATATTCATCGAGATAATTACTAAATTCTCGAAAAATGGAGACAAAAATTTTAGGTAAAAATTTGAGTTATAACAACTTATACTTCATGTTTTATTGATTTTTCTTGCAATTTCATTTTTTAACTTATTTTTTCATATTTTATCATTATATTTATTTATCTACTCTACGTTTATCTTTATTTTCTTTTTATATTTAATAATTTATTTGTTATTCTTCCTTCTACCTTTATCCTTATTTTCTCAATATTATTCTGTTTTAATCACTTCCTGCATCTTTATTAATTATTGTATATCAGTCTCTCTCTCTTTGTATATTAAAATTATTTAAACTTATATCTTAATGAGTTTTTAAAAGCTTGTAAGGGATTTTACTTTGCTATTTTTATAATTTTTTAATAATTTAAATTTTCGATAAAGAGAATGTTAAAACATTTTTAAGTTCCCATTGAAGCTTTTTCTTTATTGTTAAGTTTCTTGTAAATACTCATATTTCCAGCTTAATTTAAGTAGTTTGTTTAAAACTTATTTTATAATTTGCAAATTAGTTTTTCAAGTTAATATAGTCATTATCAAGTTTTTACATATCGATTTCATGTATTACAATATGTAGCTATTCATAATTCTTTGATATTTGAAAATTATTTTTAAGAAATACATTTATTCAAAATTAATTACGATTTAATCATTATTCTTCTAGTCCCAAAATAATTGTGAAAAGGAATCAATTTACAAAATGCCACTTTAAAAATAATATAATGTGTATTTATGCTCACAACATTATATAATTGAAGTAGAAGCCATATAACACATTTTGGTAAGTTGTTTACAGCTTTAATTATATAAAGATGTACATATTAGATTATTATATGGTAATTGAAATGGAATTTGAGAACAATTAGTAAGAAATTTGATATGATTAGAGCATTATTAAGTATTATTATATAAAGAATTGATTTAATAAGGAATTATATGTATTGTTCTCAGTAGAACATTTAAAAGTGTATTAATTTAATTTAATTGGGTTCTAACTTTCTAACGAATCTTTTTAAAGAGGTCTATTGGGTATTTATTTGAGCTTTTAAAGAGATTTTAAAAAACCCATTTGCTATTTATTTAGGATTTACTAAAAATTTTAATAATTTTTACAATATAGTAAGTTATAATTGAATTTGAATTTGAACTATTATGTAATTAAAGTTGGGGAACCAATTTGGATATGAAGGATGAAAAAGGAAGGTATTGGGTTCATTATCATTTTTTGCCGAATTAATTTGTATAATCAAAATTGATGTATTGTTAACTAAATTTATAATTATTTATTGAAGATTTTAAAATAACAATTGAATATTTATTTGATATTTTAAAGGGATTTAAAAAGGATTATTGGGTATTTATCTGTGATTTATTGAAAGTTTTAATAATTTTTATAGTATGGTAAGGTATAATTGTATTTGGATTTTAAAAGACCCATTGTGTATTTATTTAAGAATTTAAAAGGCTAATTGGGTATTTATTTAATATTTATTGAAAGATTTTAAAAGGATTATTGTGGATTTATTCGAGATTTATTAAAAATTTGAACAATTTTTATAATATAGTAAAACATAATTGAGTTTGTATTTTAAAAAGCCATTGGGTATTCATTCAGTATTTATTTAAGATTCTTAAAAAGTTCATTGGGTATTTATATATTCTTTTTGTTTATTTTTAGTAGTTCTAATATAATTTTTTAACCTTTTGGATATAAATTTCAAATAAAAATTTAACAATTTATATGAACAATAATTAATTTTTTTTCTATATGTAATTTTTGTTGAGTATTTTTATTTGATAAAAAAAATTTTAATTATCATTTATATAATATATTAAATTTTTATTTAAAATTCATATCTAAAAGGTCAAGAAGTTAAATTAGGATTACTAAAAATAAATAGATGGAGTAGTATTTACTAAAGATTTTAATAATTTTTTTATAATATAATAAAACATAATTGAATTTAGATTTTAAAAAGTCAAAGTATAATATTTGAGATTTATGCTTATGCTTACCTACCATGGATGCTTCTCTACCTAGCAAAGAGTTTTTTGTTTTGTAATTTAAATTGTATTAGATTATAATAGAAATTATTAGATGAGGAGAGCAATTCTCATAAAAAAAAAATTCATTCACATTCAATAATTTATATTTTCTTAGTTCAATGTAATTCATACAATATAAACTTTTTTTTAGACATAAAGTAAAGCACAAACCCCAATAGTTTGATCTAGATGTCATTTTATAAATTGGGTTTAGTGCTTAAGACTTACGCTTAGCACTTAAGAAAATTAATTTTATTAAATGCACTAGGTCAATATAAGATGTGTGCTCCTAAAACTACATGGAGAGAAATTAATCTTAAAATATGTAAAAATTGATTCAAAACACTCTAACCATAAACAAAAAATTAAAATAAGGTAAAGCACAAAGTGAAAAAAAAATTCCTTAAATAGTTAAGCTACCCTACCTAAAATAAATATGATGAGAACCTTCTTCAATTTTCTTTATTAAAAGTGAAAAAGAAAAGTAAAGCATAGAAAAACAAAAGAAAGAGAAAGCAATGCAGTGAGACATTCACACTAAAGAGACATCACAAATATATGATGTTGGGTGTATTGGGTCATCTTTGCTGAGCGTTCTCACCAACACTTTCTTTTTCTCTTTTTTATTTTTATTTTTTATTTTTGGACTTGGTTTCAAAGCTTTCATATGCTTAAACCAAAGTGTCAAGAGTCTTGCTTGTGCTTTAGAAGTGGCTAAGTATGGAGTCTATGGACCATGACTAATGCTTTGGGTGAAGACATAGGTTGAAACTCAGTTATTTAAAGGTTTTAAGGCTAGCAGATGGAGTTTAAACCTTTAAGAGAACTTGGTATCTTAAAGAATATAGATAGGAATTTTCTATCAAATCAACCTGGATATTTGGCTTAGAAACTATGCATAGTTTAAATCCATATTGTCCAGCTTAGTAGAAGTGTTCATTGCAAAATATATTTCAAAATGTGGATGGTGGTTTCTACATCAGATCCTAAACTCCTAATGCAATTTAACCTTAACGTGTATATGCCTCAGAAAACTTGCCAAAACAATTAGGCCTTAGAAGTTATGGGTAGAGTACGAGTTTGTCTTACCAAGTCTTAGGCACCAGGGCATACACTCCTAGGCCAAAAGCACTCCTCTACTCTAGGCTTAGGGCTTAATATGCAAAGAATAGTAATTGATATCATGAGCTAAAGTACAGTAAGTACATGTTATAGATAGTTATAACTAAAATTCAGTTTAGGCAACAACTATGGAGTGGTGTTAGAAATATTGTTCCTCCTTTTTTGATACTTGATGATGCTCCTTTTCAACACCTTGTAACAAGCTTTAAACTCCAAGCCATAATGTGAAAAGGTAGCTGTGGTTTTGTTGTTTTTATTTAAAATAGGTAGCAGTTGGTATTAGTATCACGTCATTTTCTTGTTTCATAATTTCATTTGTGCCATCTACAGCTAGGATCTCTCGACGCCAAAATAGAATGGCAGAAACCATCCTTGGTCCTGTTATTGAGGAGGTAGTTTCCAAGGCAATTTCCTTCGCTACTAAACAAATTTGCCTTGCATGGGGTTTCGAGAAGGAGGTTGTGAGCCTCAAGGAGTCACTAGTTATGATTCAAGATGTTCTCCAAGATGCAGAGAATAAACAAGAAGGTGATGCTGCTATAAGGCGTTGGCTGCAAAAGCTCAAAGATGTAGCCTATGATGCAATGGATGTATTGGATGAGTATGCTTATCATCTTCTCCAACTGAAAGTAGAGACTCAAGGCCAAAAGAAGAAACAGGTGTATCGTTTCTTTTCTCGCTCTAATCCAATTGTGTTTCGTTGGAAAATGGCCAATAAGATTAAGAAAATTAATGTGTCTCTAGCTAAAATAAAAGGAGATGCTGTGTTTCCTATGTTCAATAGAGGCAAATCAACTCTGCGTGTTAGTCCCATCCCCAAAACAGATTCCTTCCTTGATTCAAACCCAATAGGAAGGAGTGATGATGTTTCTAAAATAATAAGCCAGCTAAGTAAACTTAGGAGTCAACATTCCATGTCTGTTGCTTCTATAGTAGGCATGGCTGGCATTGGAAAGACAACTTTAGCAAGATCAGTGTTCAAAGAAGCAAAAGAAAGAAAGCTTTATGATATAGTAGCATGGGTTTGTGTTTCTGATCATTTTGATGAGAAGGACATTTTAGGAGGCATGTTGGAATCTCTTGATAAAACTGCAGGGGGAATAAACAACATTGATGCAATGCTTCAGCATCTTAAAAATGAGTTGGAAAAGAAAACCTTCCTTATCGTTCTTGATGATGTGTGGAATGAAGAATCTGTTAAGTGGGGTAATTTCCTTGATCGCTTGTCCAAAATTGTGAAAACTACTGGAAACTCTATGATTGTAACAACTCGCAGTTATGGAGTAGTATCTGCAATAGAGATGGCTCCTAGGTGTCATGTGCTTCCTATGCATAAGCATGAAATGAAAGGGTTATCAAATGATGAATGCTGGTCTATAATTGAGGAGAAAGTGCATAGATTTGCAAGAAGACCAGTAGATGCTAATTTAAAAGAAATTGGGCTAGCTATTGCAAGAAAATGCAAGGGCTTGCCATTGGTTGCAAGTGTATTGGCAGGAACAATGGTTCGCAAGTTTGGAATAGAAGAGTGGTTGATTATCAAGAATAACAATGCATGGAATTTATTAGACGATCAAAATATTGCACCAATTTTAAAGATAAGCTATGACCATTTGTCTGGGCCTCTAAAGAAATGTTTTGCTTTTTGTTCAATTTTTGAAAAGGATACTACTATGAATAAAGATGAATTAGTTCAGCTCTGGATGGCAGAAGGATTCCTGCACCCACCTAATGATGAAAGCAATTTGACAATGGAGGATATAGGTGATCAGTACTTTGATGATTTGTTATCCAATTCCTTGTTTCAAGATATAGAAAGGAATGCAATGGGGAATGTGAAATCTTGTAAGATGCATGATGCAGTGCACGATCTTGCATTGTCTATCTCTAGTGGTGAAACATTGATTTGGGATCAGACTGGTTCCATTGATGAAAATTCTAAAATTCGGCATTTGAGGGTCAAGTTTGATGGGAGAGTGCTTCCAAGAGGAGTTTCTCAAAAGTTGCATTCTTTGTTCTTAGATGCTAAGTGTGTTTTCCACATTGCTTCATATCTTAAAAGCTTACGATCTCTTACAATGTTGACAACTTGCAGAGAAGAAGATCTATCAATTTCTCTTAGCAAGATGAAGCATTTGAGGTACCTTGATATCTCAAGTAGTCAAATTAAAGTACTACCAAAATCCTTTTCGAAGCTCTACAACTTGCAAACTTTAAAGCTCATGCAGTGCAATCATCTCGAGAAGGGCCTCGATGACATGAGAAATTTTGTTAGCTTGAGGCATCTTTATTTCAGTAGTGAAAAGAATATGCCAAAGGAGATTGGGCACTTAACTTGCCTTCAAACATTACCATTATTTGTTGTGGGAAGAGAAAAGGGATATAGAATTGAAGAACTTGGATGCTTAAGCCAACTGTGGGGGGAATTGGACATTCAGAAACTTGAAGATGTAGGATCCAAATCAGAAGCCTCTAAAGCAAAATTAAAAGAAAAGAAAAAATTGCAGGGGTTGGAATTTACATGGTGTGCAAAAAGAGAAGCTAATAACAACATCGACGATGAAGAGATTCTAGAAGGTCTTCAACCTCACCCAAATTTGAAGAGCTTAGTTATTTGGAATTACCAAGGAAAGAACTTCCCATCATGGATGCAAGGTGGTGTCAATAGTTCACTCAACAAATTAATGAAGTTAAAGCTACAGGATTGCAAGGAATGCTTATATCTTTCGAGCCTCGGTTTATTGCATGATCTCCAGTTTCTTGAAATTGCAGGGATAAAAAAGGTAAAAAGCATGGGTAGCAAGTTTTATGTGAATCAAAGCAATAGTGATGATCGAGTGGGATCGGTTACACAATTCCCAACTTTAAGAGAATTCAGTGTTGCATGTATGGATAGCCTTGAGGAATGGGTAGAAGTAGAAGGTGTGACTGTGTTTCCTTGTCTTGAGAGGTTGTTTATTAAGGATTGTCCTGAGTTGAAGACTTGGTCAATGGGGGGATTTTCATCTAATCATAAGCTGTCTTCTTTGAGAATAAGTGGATGTCACAAACTAATGGCTATACCAAGTATGGATAGGCTCTCATCACTTAAAACTTTTTCTATAAAAAAATGTTATGAATTAATGAGTCTACCAAGCGGATTGGGATCTTGCACTTCTCTTCAGGAGTTGTACATAGATAAATGCCGAAAATTGTCTTCCATTCAAAGTATAAGTGGGCTCACATCTCTTACAAGCCTTGTGGTTTATAATTGTAATGAATTAATGAGTCTACCAAGTGAATTTGGATCTTGCACTTCTCTTGAAGAGTTGAGAATTTCTAGATGCAAAAAACTGTCTTCCATTCCAAGTATAAAAGGGTTCACATCTCTTACAAGCCTTGAGCTTTCTAATTGTGATGAATTAATGAGTCTACCAAGTGGATTGGGATCCTGCACTTCTCTTCCGAAATTGAGAATTTTTGGATGCAAAAAACTGTCTTCCATTCAAAGTATAAATGGGCTCACATCTATTACAAGCCTTCAGCTTTATGATTGTGATGAATTAATGAGTCTACCAAGTGAATTGGGATCCTGCACTTCTCTTCGAGAGTTGAGCATTTCTAGATGCAAAAAATTGTCTTCCATTTCAGGTATAAATGGGCTCACATCTCTTATAAGCCTTGAGGTTTATGATTGTGATGAATTAATAAGTCTACCGAGTGAATTGGGATCCTGGACTTCTCTTAAAAAGTTGAGCTTTTCTAGATGCAAACAACTGTCTTCCATTCCAAGTATAAATGGGCTCACATCTCTCACTAACCTTCAGCTTTATGATTGTGATGAATTAATGAGTCTACCAAGTGAATTGGAATCCTGCACTTCTCTTCAGGAGTTGAGCATTTTTAGATGCAAAAAACTGTCTTCCATTCCAAGTATAAATGGGCTCACATCTCTTACAAGCCTTGAGCTTTCTAATTGTGATGAATTAATGAGTCTACCAAGTGGATTGGGATCCTGCACTTCTCTTCCGAAGTTGAGAATTTCTAGATGCAAAAAATTGTCTTCCATTTCAAGTATAAATGGGCTCCCATCTCTTACAAGTCTTGAGTTTTATGATTGTGATGAATTAATGAGTCTACCAAGTGGATTGGGATCTTGCATTTCTCTTCTGAAGTTGAGAATTTTTAGATGCAAAAAACTGTCTTCCATTCCAGGTATAAATGGGCTCACATCTCTTACAAGCCTTGCGTTTTATGATTGTGATGAATTAATGAGTCTACCAAGTGAATTGGGATCCTGCACTTCTCTTCAAGAGTTGAAAATTTCTAGATGCAAAAAACTGTCTTTCATTCTAGGTACAAATGGGCTCATATCTCTTATAAGCCTCAAGTTTTCTAATTGTGATGAATTAATGAGTCTACCAAGTGGATTGGGATCTTGCACTTCTCTTAAGGAGTTGAGCATTTTTGGATGCAAAAAACTGTCTTCCATTCCAAGTATAAATGGGCTCACATCTCTTACAAGCCTTCAGCTTTATGATTGTGATGAATTAATGAGTCTACCAAGTGGATTGGGATATTGCACTTCTCTTCAGAGTGTGGCAATACGGGAATGTCATAATATAATTTCAATTACTAAGGAGATTGGGGATTTACATTCACTAAGTCAACTAGAGATCCGTAATTGTGGAAAGCTGCGTAGCATTCCAGAGAAGTGCGTGGGTAGACTCACCTGCTTGAAGGTGTTATGGATAGGTGGTTTCTGGTCGGAGTTGGAGGAATTTTCTGGACTAACTTACATTCATCAACTCCACGCCTCCCTTGAACTATTGGAATTGAATGGATGGGATAAATTAAAGTCTCTGCCACATCAGCTTCAACATCTCACTGCCCTCAGGGAATTATCGTTATGGGACTTCAATGGCCTGGAAGCTTTGCCAGAGTGGTTGGGAGACCTCTCTTCTCTTCACAGGCTGGAGATTAAGAATTGCTCTAATTTGACTCATATGCCTTCTATTGAAGCCATGCGACGCCTCTCCAACTTACAATATCTTGTCATTTCGTCCTGTCCGAAATTAGAAGAAAGATGCGCCAAAGAGAGCGGCCCCGATGGGCCAAGATTTCCCACATCCCCAACTTGACAATACATGGTGGGTCCCTGCAGTAGCAATCCAAATAAGAGATGAAGGTGTGTTTAATTTCTAAAACCTAAACTGTTGGATATAATGGATTCATAACATACACTTGCAAGTTTGATGAAACTTAACTTGGTTATTCATGCAGGGTTGAGAGTTGTGACTGTGATTGGGCCGCTCAGAGTTCATATATAGAAGCTAGCAAATCTTCAAATTCTATACTGTATATTATTTTTTTTTTAATTTAGTAGCTTTTATTTTTTGGCATAAAAACACACGGAGTGCGATTCTTACAAGTTATGTCTAATGCATCTAAACACATGAAAGTGTAAAGCTTGAGGGTGTGAGAGCCTTGCCGGAGGAGTAATTACTACAAGCTTTCGTTTTTTAAGGTACATATATATATATATATATATATTTCCATAATACTGTTTTTGGATTTTGGTTATAATTTATTTTTTTTGTCTGATTATTTCCTTCTTTACCTCAATTTTGTTCATCTATTTTCTTTTAGAAAAATTGTGGGCATGGGACTTTTCTTGCTTTGATGAATTTGAAATCTTGATTAAAGTATGTCTGTTAAAGATTACTTGGGTCATCCTTCTGATTAATCTTTTAAATTCTTTGTACAACTTCAAAAATAATGAAAAAAGATTTCATTTTCAATTTTGTTTGGATAGACTGTTGGTCTCACTGATGATGACAAGATTATGATATTCAACTCATTAAGCCATTGACGATTGCATTTTGTTTCTCCACTTATCTAAATCTTCCTAAACTTATTAATAAAAACAATTAACTGAACTCTACAAAAAAAAAAAAAAAAAAAAAAAAAAAAAAACTGAACAGGATTGATAGATGAAAATATTCAGTGTTACTAATAGTCTCTTGAGTGAAAATGTATGTCTGTACTTTGCTTTTGTTGTTGAATTTGATGCAAATCATCCTGTGCTCCAACCACTTGCCTTTGTATTATAAGAAATATCATGTTCTTTACTTAAGTAACAGCGGCATGGTTGGTTTAAATTTTTCAGCTATTTCATTTATTTTGCTTTATATTTCACCCCTGAAGGCTGAACTATGGCAGGGAAGATGTCAAGTTGAACGAGAAAGGAAGAAGAAGACACCAGGTGTTGATGGTACTGCTGATTGCTTTTGTACTTCAGTCATGTTAAGAGAAGCTGATGTCAGTGGCTAAGACATTGTGCTTGTTGAATTAATGACCAGTACTTGACCAAAATATATCTATTTAAGTGTAAGCACTCATTAAAGGTTAGGAAACTGGTATCTAATAGACGTGGGACAATGGAGCAATTTTTTATATAATTTTTCATATAACTTTACATGTTAAGAGAAGATGTCATGTTAAGCCATTCTTTATGGCTTTAACACTCCGCCTTGATAGCAATGTTGCACATGGCAAGCTTATCCCTCATTCCTCATCCCAAAATCAGAACATCAGAATAGATTTGCAGACTCAAATATGCCTGAGGTAAGTTTAATTAATCAAACCTCAATTCATTGATTCATGCTTATAATTTTCTCAAATATAGTGACAAACGACTAGGAAGTTCAGGTTTCGTACTATTAAAATGAAAGTTTTTGACTCCGCGAGACATTATGAAAATGGATCTTTGACCAGGAGTAGGGTAACTAAGGAAGAAGAATGATCTGCAGATAATTTTTTTTAAATTTTTTTTATACGAATTTTATATTTTATTAAATAAATAAATATATATAATATTATAAATCTTAAAAGAGTAAAAAAATTAATTATTAAATTAATTA
>BPVZ01000016.1:2534013-2549458 GCA_020521535.1 Rubroshorea leprosula
CAGAAGCATTCTCTTATATTTGCTATCTTTCTGTGTGACTAATAAAACTTTCAGATCTGGTTAGTAATTCTTTTTCTCATTTTTTATCTTTGGTTGCAAAGCTTTCACAAAATTTTCACTAACACAATACATCTCTTTTTGTCTCTGCAGCTAGCCATTCAGATATGTTAAGTGACCAAGTCTTTCTCTCATTTCTTATCGGCTTTTGTTTCTAAGTTTTGGGGAATTTCTTGTATTTAAACCTGAAGTGTTACAGCCCATCTTGTGCTACATCAATAAGTACATATATCTGTTTATCTCAGCTGAGTGTTCACACAAATACAATCTCCTTCTGTCTCCCAGAAGCATTCTCTTATATTTTCTATCTTTCTGTGTGACTAATAAAACTTACAGATCTGGTTAGTAATTCTTTTTCTCATTTTTTATCTTTGGTTTCAAAGCTTTCACAAAATTTTCACTAACACAATACATCTCTTTTTGTCTCTGCAGCTAGCCGTTCAGATCTATTAAGTGACTAAGTCTTTCGCTCATTTCTTATCGGCTTTTGTTTCTAAGTTTTGGGGAATTTCCTGTATTTAAACCTGAAATGTTACAGCCCATCTTGTGCTACATCAATAAATAGATATATCTGTTTATCTCAGCTGAGTCTGCACACAAATACAATCTCCTTCTGTCTCCCAGAAACATTCTCTTATATTTGCTGTCTTTCTGTGTGACTAACAAAACTTTCAAATCTGGTTAGTAATTCTTTTTCTCATTTTTTATCTTTGGTTTCAAAACTTTCACAAAATTTTCACTAACACAATAGATCTCTTTTTGTCTCTCAGAATTCTCTGGTCTTGTGTTTGCTATCCTTCTGTGCAGCTAGCCATTCAGATCTGGTAAGTGACCAACTCTTTCGCTCATTTCTTATCGACTTTTGTTTCAAAGTTTTGGGGAATTTCTTGAGTTTAAACCATAAGTGTTACAGCTGCTACATCAATAAGTAGATGTTATAGACCAATAATTGCAATCATGATCCAAAGACCAGTATGTAGACGTGTTATAGACTAATTAATACATAACCCAATTCACTTTTGTGGTTAATGAAAATTAGGATGTTTTAGACAATTAAAATTTCAAGGGCTAATAATAAAAAGATTAAAATATTATTAATAAATGAATACACTAAAAAGATTCACTAAAAGCTATTTAAACAATTTCACATAAATCCTAACATTTAAAAGTGTCAAAACATTCCGATTTTTGCTTTTCTCATTTTAGTGTAGTCCATTAAATAAATCCATGGCGGATGGTCAGATGAACATACTAGGTAGATTTTTGTAGAACCAATTCCAGCAGAAAGCAGAGACACGACTAAGATAGTTAAATCATGCGCTTTACTTCACAAATATGCCATAGAATCATTAGAGAGATCACAACAAGCTTTTAGACAGAATCATCTAGCCATGAAGTAACTTTAAACTGAGATCAGCAGAGTAGTTGGGTTGGTAAGTTTGCGAAGGTGCTCCGGCCGAATTCTGGCCTACCTCTGCAGTTTCTGACAACTTAAAAAATTTCAAGAAAAATTCCAGAAAATTTTCTAAAAATAGGAAAACAGACCCTAAGCCTAAACCAAGCTCAACGGAATGCTTTAACGCGATAATTTCACAATTTCCTTTTTGGATAAAATGTAAATCTTTATTTATCCAGAAAAATACTAGAGTACATCAAAGCAGCAAAACTAACAGCTGCTACTAGCTACGTAAACACAATGTAAAAACTAATCCTGTCAAAAACTAACCTGATCAAAACTAGCTGACATTTTACAACAAAATCAAGCCCCCATTTCCGTGAAATAGCTCTAGGTATAAGAGATGAACCTGGCTTAGCAAATCCTAAGATCTTACCCTTAACTTCAAACTGGATTGCTGCAAGTACTGCTGCCTCACTTTTGAATTGTTTCTGGCGTAATCTTCTATTTCTTTCCATTCATATATGATAGACAGCCGCATTCCAAGATAATTTGATTACAGTGCAATGTAACGACTTCCTTCTAACCTTCCCACCCAACCAAGCTAATAAACCTTGCCATGAGTCCATCAGAGGGATATCTGTCATGTGGCTGAGCTCCTGCCAGATGCCCTTTGAAAAGCTGCACTTAAAGAACATGTGTACATTTGTCTTGGACTCATTTTTGCATAAAACACAAGTATCATCCAAATCGTGTGTCCATTGCTTTTGATGAGCTTTGGTGGTGAGTCTGTTAAGAACAGCCAGCCAACTTATAAAGCTGTGCTTAAGAATTGTGTCAAGGAACCAAATCAGCTTGTGCCATTGTTGTTTCCCCTGCCTTTCTCTAATCCAATTCCAAGTTGCCCCTGTCTTGAATTTTCCAGATGCAGAAGGAATCCAAATTACCGAATCCATTGCCCCCTCCTTAGGATATAGCTTGTCAGGATCTAGCTTGTCAAATAGTTCAATCTGAATTTGCACTAGCTGAGGTGACGGTGCTGGAGGCCAACACCAGTAATTACCACTTATCACAACTGACAATTTTGCATCAGGTGGTATACTTGCATCTCTAACAATCCTCTGCCCATAAACTTCTATCAGTGGCCCAGATGGGTGCCAGTTGTCATGCCAAATATCAATATCCTTGCCATCTCCAGGGATATGTTGAATTAATTTTCTGGCTGGTGCCCTGAGATTAAGTAGCTTCCTCCATCCCCAGGTTGCATCAGATGGCATGTTAATGGCCCAGAAACTTTTCCCCTTAAGTAAATACTCACAAACCCATGCAACCCAGATAGAGCCTGCTGTAGAGAACAGTAACCAGATAAATCTCAGCATACAGACCTTATTCCACTGCACCAAGCTCTTAAGACCTAATCCTCCTTGTTTTGGAAGGCAGATAGCTGTCCAATTAACTTTTTCACCCTTAGCACTAGTTGTAGAGTGTTCCACAAAAGGCACTAAATTTTTGCTCAATTTCTTTGATAACCTTCTTTGGCAAAATAAAAGTAAAGCACCAAAATGTTGAAATGCCATGTATCACAGAAGCTATAAGCTGTAGTCCGCCAGCAAAAGTGAGGTATTCAGCTGTCCAGGAAGTCAGCTTGTTAGTGATTTTTTCAATCAAAGGCCGCAGATCCTTATATGTGAGCTTTCCTGTAATAAGGGGCACTCCAAGGTACCTTACTGGCAAGGTACCAAGCTTAAAACCAACTCTGTCAACCAGCTGCAGTATTTCTGTCACTGATAGCCCACAGCAGAAAATTTCTGATTTGTTGTAATTAACCATCAAATCAGAAATCTGATAAAAATGGCCTAAAACATAAACAACAACTTTAATAGATGGTAGACTACCATTAGTAAAAATTAGATCATCAGCAAAACAAAGATATGTGAGTTTGATCTTTTCACACTTAGGATGATGAGAGATTCTGCATCCTAGATAAAACTTCCATGCAGACCACAAACAGATAGGGTGAAAGGGGATCCCTTGTCGAATACCCTTTTGTCCAGAAAAAATATCCACATAAATTCCCATTGAAAGCAATTGAAAAATATTCACAATTTCATGTCCAAATCAAGATATTCTCAATGCACAGTAAGAAATGAATGAAACTCAGAATAAATTCGCAACAAATTCAAGAGCAAACTCAGATTCCCATTTAATATCAAGGTATAATATGCATGAAATAAATCAAAACAAGATGACGCCTTGTCTGCAGTAACGTTCGGATTCCGAAAACAAAGTTCGGACTTTCTATTGCGCTTGGTTCCTCTAACCGAACTCACAATGATCTCCTAGATTCTTTGCTCTGCTCTTTTCCTCTTTTTTTTTTTTTTTCTCTCGCTTCCTCTGCTCTCCTGTAATCCCTCCGCCTCAAATCGGAGTAGCGACACACACAGCCCCAGCCATCCGGTTACTTTCCCTCGATCTCAACCACTTCTCAGCTAACCTTGCCGCCCACCTTCACCACCCTAGATTCCCTGCAGCCTGCAAGTAGCTACAAGCTTGTGACCTGATGGGATCGACGGGTTCCCGACCTGATGGGAAGAGATGGATTAGGGGAGGAAAGGGAGGAATCGGTCAGATTCCCCGACCTACTCTCTGCGATCTCGAGTCCGACGCCTTCTATTTTTCGTGGTAGGTTTCGACCAAAATGACGTAGTTTTGGCCGACTTTTGCACTTAAATCTTCAAGTTCCACCTAAATGACGTTTTAGTCCTTAAATTTGCTTCGCTTCTCCATTAGGTCCCTGCAAAGTGCAAACAAATCCCCCATTAAAATATTTTCAGTTGAGTACATACATACTGTCAATAAATTCGAATAAGTCTCCATTTCTTTTTGGCAATTTTTCATATTAATTCCCCACATTAATTTTTATTTTTGTCCAACAATTCCCCATATTAAATGAAAGTTTAACCACGTATAATTTTTTGTTTTAAACTTAAAAGGCGGTGAGGAATTAATTTTGGGAGTAAAAACTAATACATTTTGAAAATATTTGAATTTAGCAAATAGTCGTCGAGATTATTACTAATTCTAGAAAAATGGAGATAAAAATTTTAGGTAAAAATTTGAGTTATAACAACTTATACTACATGTTTTATTAATTTTTCTTGCAATTTTATTTTTTAACTTATTTTTTCACATTTTATCATTATATTTATTTATGTATGATACATTCATCTTTATTTTCTTCTTATATTTAATAATTTTTTTTTTTGATGCACATAATTTAGTTTTTATTATTCCTTCTACCTTTATCCTTATTTTCTCAATATTATTCTTTTTTAATCACTTCCTACATCTTTATTAATTATTGTATATCAATTTCGTTCTCTCTCTGTGTATGTATATTAAAATTATTTAAACTTTTGTCTTAATGAGTTTATTAAAAGCTTTTAAGTGATTTTACTTCACTGTTTTTATAATTTTTTGATAGTTTAAATTTTTGATAAAGAGAATGTTTAAAACATTTTTAAGTTCCTTGCGGAAGCTTTTTCTTTATTCTCAAGTTTCTTTTAAGTACTGATACTTCTGACTTATATTTAAGTGGTTTGTTTAAACCTCATTATATAGTTTTCAAATTAGTTTTTCAAGTTAATATAGTCATTATCAAGTTTATGCAAATCAATTTTAGTATTACAATATGTAGCTATTCATAATTCTTGATATTTAAAAATTATTTTTAAGAAATACATTTATTCAAAATTAATTACAGTTTAATCATTATTTTTCTAGTCCCAAAATAATTGTGAAAAGGAATCAATCTACAAAATGCCACTTTAAAAATAATATACTGTGTATTTATGCTAACCACATTATATAATTGAAGTAGAAGTCATAAAACATATTTGGGTAAGTTGTTTACAACTTTAATAATATAAAGATGTAGATGTTAGATTGTTATATGGTAATTGAAATGGAATTTGAGAACAATTAGTAAGAAATTTGATATGATCAGAGCATTATTAAGTATTATTACATAAAGAATTAATTTAATAAGGAATTATATGTATTGTTCTCATTAGAAAATTTGAAAGTGTATTAATTTAATTTAATTGAGTTCTAACTTTCTAATGAATCTTTTTAAAGAGGTCTATTTGTTATTTATTTGAGATTTTAAAGAGATTTTAAAAAACCCATTTGCTATTTATTAGGATTTACTAAAAATTTTAATAATTTTTACAATATAGTAAATTATAATTGAATTTGAATTTGAACTATTTTGTAATTAAAGTTGGGGAACCAATTTGGATATGAAGGATGAAAAAGGAAGGCATTGGGTTCATTATATTTTTTGCCGAATTAATTTGTAAAATCAAATTGATGTATTGATAATTAAATTTATAATTATTTATTGAAGATTTTAAAATAACAATTGAATATTTATTTGATATTTTAAAGGGATTTTAAAAGGTTTATTGGGTATTTATTTGTGATTTATTGAAAGTTTTAATAATTTTTATAGTATGGTAAGGTATAATTGTATTTGGATTTTAAAAGATCCATTGTGTATTTAATTAAGAATTTAAAAGGCTAATTGGGTATTTATTTAGTATTTATTGAAATATTTTAAAAGGATTATTGTGTATTTATTTGAGATTTATTGAAGATTTGAACAATTTTTATAATATAATAAAACATAATTGAGTTTTTATTTTAAAAAGCCATTGGGTATTCATTCGCTATTTATTTAAGATTCTTAAAAAGTTCATTGAGTATTTATTTATTCTTTTTGTTCATTTTTAATAGTTCTAATTTGATTTTTTCACTTTTTGATATAAATTTTAGATGAAAATTTAACAATTTATATGAACAACAATTAATTTTTTTCTTATATGTAGTTTTTGTTGAGTATTTTTATTTGATAAAAAATTTCAATTATCATTTATATAATATATTAATTTTTTTATAAAATCTATATTTGAAAAGTCAAAAAGTTAAATTAGGATCACTAAAAGTAATATTTGTTAAAGATTTTAATAATATTATAATGTGGTAAAGCATAATTGAATTTAAATTTTAAAAAGTCAAAGTATAATATTTGAGATTTATGCTTATACTCTTCTACCATGGATGTTTCTTTGCCTTGCAAAGAGTTTTTTGTTTTACAATTTAAATTGTGTTAGATGATAATAAAAATTATTAGATGAGGAGAGCAATTCTCATGTCAGATAATTTATATTTTCTTAGTTCAATGTAATTCATACAATTTTTTTTTTTTTTTAAGACATAAAGTAAAGCCCAAACCCCAATAGTTTGATCTAGATGCCATTTTATAAATTGGATTTAGTGCTTTAAGACTTACGCTTAGCACTTAAGGAAATTAACTTTATTGAATGCATTAGGTCAATGTAAGATGTGTGTTCCTAAAATTACATAAAGAGAAATTAATCTTAAAATATATAAAAATTGATTCAGTACACTCTAATCATAAATAAAAGATTAAAATAAGGTAAAGCACAAAGTGAAAAAAATTCCCTAAACAATTAAGCTACCCTATCTAAAATAAATATGATGAGAACCTTCTTCAATTTTCTTTATTAAAAGTGAAAAAGAAAAGTTAAGCATAGAAAAACAGAAGAAAGAGAAAGCAATGCAGTGAGACATTCACACTAGAGAGACATCATAAATATGTCCTGTTGGGTGTATCTGGTCATCTCTGCTAAGCGTTCTCACCAACACTTTTTTTCTCATTTTTTTTGACTTTGGTTTAAAAGCTTTCATATGCTTAAACCAAAGTGTCAAGAGTCCTGCTCGTGCCATCTTTAGAAGTGGCTAAGTATGGAGTCTATGGACCATGGCTAATGCTTTGGGTGAAGACATAGGTTGAAACTCATTTGTTAAAAGGTTTTAAGGCTAGCAGATGGAGTTTAAACCTTTAAAGAGAACTTGGTATTTTAAAGAATATAGATAGGAATTTTCTATCAAATCAACTTGGATATTTGGCTTAGAAACTATATGCATAGTTTAAATCCATATTGTCTAGCTCAGTAGAAGTGTTCATTGCAAAATATATATCAAAATGTAAATGGTAGTTTCTACATCAGATCCTAAACTCCTAATGCAGTTTAACCTTAACATGTACATGCCTTAGAAAACTGGCCAAAACAATTAGGCCTTAGAAGTTATGGGTAGAGAACGAGTTTGTCTTACCAAGTCTTAGGCACCAGGGCATACACTCCTAGGCCAAAAGCACTCCTCTACTCTAGGCTTCGGGCTAATATGTAAAGAATAGTAGTTGATATCATGAGCTAAAGCACAGTAAGTACATATTATAGACAGTTATAATTGAAATTGAGTTTAGGCAACAACTATGGAGTGGTGGTAGAAATGTTGTTCCTCACTCCTTTTCTGATACTTGATGATGTTCCTTTTCAACACCTTGTAACAAGCTTTAAACTCCAAGCCATAATGTGAAAAGGCAATTGTGGTTTTGTTGTTTTATTTAAAATAGGTAGCAGTTGGTATTAGGATCACGTCATTTTCTTGTTTCATAATTTCATTTGTGCATCTGCAGCCAGGATTTCTCAACGCCAAAGTAGAATGGCAGAAACCATCCTTTGTCCTGTTATTGAGCAGGCAGTTTCTAAGGCAATTTCCTTTGCAACTAAACAAATTTGCCTTGCATGGGGTTACGAGAAGGAGGTTGTGAGCCTCAAGGATTCACTAGTTATGATTCAAGAAGTTCTCCAAGATGCGGAGAATAAACAAGGTGATGTTGTTATAAGGCGTTGGTTGCAAAAGCTGGAGGATGCAGCCTATGATGCAATGGATGTATTGGACGAGTATGCTTATCATCTTCTCCAGCTGAAAGTAGAGACTCAAGGCCAAAAGAAGAAACAGGTGTATCGGTTTTTTTCTCGCTCTAATCCAATCGTGTTTCGTTGCAAAATGGCTAATAAGATTAAGAAAATTAATGAGTCTCTAGCTAAAATAAAAGGAGATGAAGTGTTTCTTAAGTTGAATAAAGGCAAATCAACTCTGCGTGTTAGTCCCATCCGCAAAACAGATTCCCTCCTTGATTCAAACCCAATTGGAAGAAGTGACGATGTTTCTGAAATAATAAGCCAGCTAAGTAAACTTAGGAGTCAGCATTCCATGTCTGTTGCTTCTATAGTAGGCATGGCTGGCGTTGGAAAGACAACTTTGGCAAAATCAGTGTTCAAAGAAGTAGAAGAAAGAAAGCTTTATGATAAAGTAGCATGGGTTTGTGTTTCTGATCATTTTGATGAAGAGGACATTTTAGGAGGCATGTTGCAATATCTTAATAACAAGGCAGGGGGAATAAACAAAATTGGTGCAATACTTCACCATCTTGAAAATGAGTTGGAAAAGAAAACCTTCCTTCTCGTTCTTGATGATGTGTGGAATGAAAAATCTGTCGAGTGGGGTAACTTCCTTGATCGCTTGTCCAAAATTGTGAAAACCACTGGAAACTCTATTATTGTAACAACTCGCAGTTATGGAGTAGTATCTGCAATAGAGACGGCTCCTGTGTGTCATGTGCTTCCTATGCATAAGCATGAAATGAAAGGGTTATCAAATGATGAATGCTGGTCTATAATTGAGGAGAAAGTGCATAGATTGGCAAGAAGAATAGAAGATGCTAATTTAAAAGAAATTGGGCTAGCTATTGCAAGAAAATGCAAGGGCTTGCCATTGGTTGCAAGTGTATTGGGAGGAACAATGGGTCACAAGTTTGGAGTAGAAGAGTGGTTGGCTATCAAGAATAACGATGCATGGAACTTATTAGACGATCAAAATATTGCATCAATTCTAAAGATAAGCTATGACCATTTGTCTGGGCCTCTAAAGAAATGTTTTGCTTTTTGTTCAATTTTTGAAAAGGATGCTATTATGAATAAAGATGAATTAGTTCAGCTCTGGATGGCAGAAGGATTCCTGCACCCACCTAATGATAAAAGCAATTTGACAATGGAGGATATTGGTGATCAGTACTTTGATAATTTGTTATCCAATTCGTTGTTTCAAGATATAAAAAGGAATGCAATGGGGAATGTGGAATCTTGTAAGATGCATGATGCGGTGCACGATCTTGCATTGTCTATCTCTAATGGTGAAACATTGATTTGGGATCAGACTAGTTCCATTGATGAAAATTCTAAAATTCGGCATTTGAGGGTCAAGTCTAATGGGGGAGTGCTTCCAAGAGGAGTTTCTCAAAAGTTGCATTCTTTATTCTTAGATGCGAAGTATGTTTCCCACAACATTGCTTCAGATCTTAAAAGCTTGCGATCTCTTACAATGTTGAGAGCTTGCAGAGAAGAAGA
The DNA here is from genome assembly GCA_020521535.1 of Rubroshorea leprosula. Classification (NCBI taxonomy): domain Eukaryota; kingdom Viridiplantae; phylum Streptophyta; class Magnoliopsida; order Malvales; family Dipterocarpaceae; genus Rubroshorea; species Rubroshorea leprosula. The sequence continues at coordinate 2,543,806 of BPVZ01000016.1, forward strand.
TCTATCAATTTCTCTTGGCAAAATGAAGCATTTGAGGTACCTTGATATCTCAACCAATCAAATTAAAGTACTACCAAAATCATTCTCTAAACTCTACAACTTGCAAACTTTAAAGCTCATGTGGTGCGATCATCTTGAGAAGGTCCCTGATGACATGAGAAATTTTGTTAGCTTGAGGCATCTTTATTTCAGTAGTGAAAAGAATATGCCAAAAGAGATTGGGCACTTGACTTCCCTTCAAACATTACCACTATTTGTTGTGGGAAGAGAAAAGGGATGTAGAATTGAAGAACTTGGATGCTTAAGCCAACTGCGTGGGGAATTGGCCATTCAGAAACTTGAAGATGTAGGATCCAAATCAGAAGCCTCTAAAGCAAAATTAAAAGAGAAGGAAAAATTGCAAGGGTTGGAATTTACATGGAGTGAAGAGAGAGAAGCCAACAACAACACCAACGATGAAGAGGTCCTAGAAGGTCTTCAACCTCACCCACATTTGAAGAGCTTAGTTGTTTGGCATTACCAAGGAAAGAACTTCCCATCATGGATGCAAGGTGGTGTCAATAGTTCACTCAACAACTTAACGAAGTTGGAGCTACAGTATTGCAAGGAATGCTTATATCTTTCGAGCCTTGGTCTATTATGTAATCTACAGTTTCTTGAAATTAAGGGGATGGAGAAGGTAAAAAGCATGGGTAGCAGGTTCTATGTGGATCAAAGCAACAGTGATGATGGAGTGGGATCCGCTACACAATTCCCAGCTTTAAGAGAATTCAGTGTTGCATGTATGGATAGCCTTGAGGAATGGGTAGAAGTAAAAGGTGTGACTGTGTTTCCTTGTCTTGAGAGGTTGTACATTGAGGATTGTCCTGAGTTGAAGACTTGGTCGATGGATGGATTTTCATCTAATCATAAGCTGTCTTCTTTGAGAATAAGTGGATGTGACAAACTAATTGTTATACCAAGTATGGATGGGCTCATATCTCTTACAAGCCTTCAGCTTTCTAATTGTGATGAATTAATGAGTCTACCAAGTGGATTGGGATCCTGCACTTCTCTTCAGGAGTTGACCATTTCTAGATGCAAAAAACTGTCTTCCATTCCAAGTATAAATGGGCTCACATCTCTAACAAGCCTTGAGCTTTATAATTGTGATGAATTAATGAGTTTACCAAGTGAATTGGGATCCTGCACTTCTCTTCAGGAGTTGACCATTTCTAGATGCAAAAAACTGTCTTCAATTCCAAGTATAAATGGGCTCACATCTCTGACAAGCCTTCAGCTTTCTGATTGTGATGAATTAATGAGTCTACCAAGTGGATTGGGATCCTGCACTTCTCTTCAGAAGTTGTTCATTTGTAGATGCAAAGCACTATCTTCAATTCCAAGTATAAATGGGCTCACATCTCTTACAAGCCTTGACCTTTCTTATTGTGATGAATTAATGAGTCTACCAAGTGGATTGGGATCCTGCACTTCTCTTCAGAAGTTGACCATTTCTGGATGCAAAAAACTAACTTCCATTCGAAGTATAAATGGGCTCACATCTCTTACAATCCTTAGTCTTGATTATTGTGATGAATTAATGAGTTTACCAAGTGAATTGGGATCCTGCACTTCTCTTCAGGAGTTAAACATTTATGGATGCAAAAAACTGTCTTCAATTCCAAGTATAAATGGGCTCACATCTCTAACAAGCCTTCAGCTTTTTGATTGTGATGAATTAATGAGTCTACCAAGTGGATTGGGATCCCGCACTTCTCTTCAGGCGTTGACCATTTCTACATGCAGAAAATTTTCTTCCATTCCAAGTATAAATGGGCTCACGTCTCTTACAAGCCTTGAGCTTTCTGATTGTGATGAATTAATGAGTCTACCAAGTGGATTGGGATCCTGCACTTCTCTTCAGGAGTTGACCATTTCTGGATGCAAAAAACTGTCTTACATTCCAAGTATAAATGGGCTCACATCTCTTACATGCCTTGAGCTTTCTGATTGTGATGAATTAATGAGTCTATCAAGTGGATTGGGATCCTGCACTTCTCTTCAGAAGTTGACCATTTCTGGATGCAAAAAACTGTCTTCAATTCCAAGTATAAATGGGCTCACATCTCTGACAAGCCTTCAGCTTTCTGATTGTGATGAATTAATGAGCCTGCCGATTGGGCTTGGATCATGCACTTCTCTTCAGAGTATGGCAATATGGAATTGTCATAATATAATTTCAATTACTGAGGAGATTGGGGAATTACATTCACTCAGTCAACTAGAGATCCGTAATTGTGGAAAGCTAAGGAGCATTCCAGAGGAGTGCGTGGGTAGACTCACCTGCTTGAAGCAGTTACAGATGGGTGGTTTCTGGTCGGAGTTGGAGGAACTTTCTGGACTAACCTACATTCATCAACTCCACACCTCCCTTGAAGTATTGGAATTGAATGGATGGGATAAATTAAAGTCTCTGCCACATCAGCTTCAACATCTCACTGCCCTCACGAAATTAACCTTATGGGACTTCAATGGCCTGGAAGATTTGCCAGAGTGGTTGGGAGACCTCTCTTCTCTTCGCAGGCTGAAGATTAAGAATTGCTCTAATTTGACTCATATGCCTTCTATTGAAGCCGTGCGACGCCTCTCCAACTTACAAGAACTTCACATTTTGAATTGTCCGAAGTTAGAAGAAAGATGCGCCAAAGAGAGCGGCCCCGAATGGGCCAAGATTTCCCACATCCCCTGCTTGAGAATATAAGGTGGGTCCCTGCAGTAGCAGTCTAAATAAGAGATTGAGGTATGCTTAATTTCTAAAACCTAAACTGTTGGATATAATGGATTCATAACATACACTTGCATGTTTGATGAAACTTAACTTGGTTATTCATGCAGGGTTGAGAGTTGTGACTGTGATTGGGCCGCTCAGAGCTCATAGAAGCTAGCAAATCTTCAAATTCTATACTGTATATTAATGTTTTTTAAATTTAATAGCTTTTATATTTTGGCATAAAAACACACTGAGTGTAATTCTTACAAGTTATGTCTGATGCATCTAAACACATGAAAGTGTAAAGCTTGAGGGTGTGAGAGCCCAGCAGCAGGAGTAATTACTACAAGCCTTCGTTTTTTAAGGTACATACATATATATATATATGTATTTCCATAATACTGTTTTTGGATTTTGATTATAATTTATTTTTTTGTCTGATTAATTTCCTTGTTTAACTCAATTTTGTTCATCTATTTTCTTTTAGAAAATTTGTGGGCATGGGACTTTTCTTGCTTTGATGAATTTGAAATCTTGATCGAAGTATGTCTGTTAAAGATTTTACTTGTGTGATCCTTCTGATTAATCTTTTAACTTCTTTGTACAACTTCAACAATAACGAAAAAAGATTTCATTTTCAATTTTGTTTGGATAGACTGTTGGTCTCTCTGATGATAACAAGATTATGATATTCAACTCATTAAGCCATTGAGGATTGCATTTTGTTTCTCCACTTATCTTCCTAAACTTATTAATAAAATCAAACTAACTGAACTTCTAAAAAAAAAAAAACAACTAACTGAACAGGATTGATAGATGAAAATATTCAGTGTTACTACTAGTCTCTTGAGTGACAATGTATGTCTGTACTTTGCTTTTGTTGTTGAATTTGATGCAAATCATCCTGTGTTCCAACCACTTGCCTTTGTATTATAAGAAATACCATGTTCTTTACTTAAGTAACAGTGGCATGGTTGGTTTAAATTTTTATGCTATTTCATTTATTTTGCTTTATATTTCACCTCTGAAGCCTGAACTATGGCAGGGAAGATGTCAAGTTGAACGAGAAAGGAAGAAGAAGACACCAGGTGTTGATCATACTGCTGATTGCTTTTGTACTTCAGTCTTGTTAAGAGAACATGGTGTCAGTGGCTAAGACATTGTGCTTGTTGAATTAATGACCAGTACTTGACCAAAATATATCTATTTATTTGTAAGCACTCATTAAAGGTTAGGAAACTGGTATCTAATCTAATAGACATGGGACAATGGAGCAAAGTTGCTTATTTTAGCATTCTGCCATTCTTTATTGGCTTTAACACTCCACCTTGATAGCAATGCTGCACATGGCAAGCTTATCCCTCATTCCTCATCCCAACATCAACATCAGAATGGATTTGCAGACTCCAATATGCCTGAGGTAAGTTTAATTAATCAAAGCTCAATTCATTGATTCATGCTTATAATTTTCTCAAATGTAGTGACAAACAACTAGGAAGTTCAGGTTTCGTAGATGTAGTAGGTAATCACTTTGTTCCAATTGTGTTTTCTGTTAAAATTGCCACCTAATGAAAAATCTTTGGCATTTTCTTAAATCATATCTCTGATTCAAAGACACTCCCATAAGGTCTTGCACAGGTAGTAAGTCCCGAAATTCCTTTCTATGCTTATTTTTCCAAAACAAAACTTTTGTTCATTATACATTTTTTGCTCATTGCATGGCTCTTAATTTATTGATAAATTAATTTGTGCATTTCAACATTTTTTATTTAGTTTTCTATGGAGGCCCAAAATTCAAACAGTGAAGAACTGAGATTTAGAGATACATTTGACATATAGCTCTCTATTGATGTTGGTAAATGGAATAAATAATCATTCTTGATGATTCATTATCTGAAACACTGCTTAAAAGAGTTTCCTTCTTGTTTATTATGCAGTCAACATATATAAGACATTATTTTTGTACAAATGTTCCCATTCCCAACAAAGACAGACATGGTGGAGTCAAGGACTTGCAGAATTAAGGTAAGAGTTTGCACTTTCTGTATTGAGAGAAAATTTAATGCACCTTATATATTGTTAAAGTGTCTTTTAGCTCTTTATTTCAAGGTCCTTTCAAGTGATTTCTCACAATTGATTCTTTTTTCTCCTTGAGTTGATGGTTCCCACAAAAATCAGCTTAGTTATCGGGTCCATATCAGTCAGATGCTGACAAAATTTGACATGCAAGTTGACTAGTGTACATATCTGTCTTTGCCTAACAAGGTTTCAAGTTACATGGGATTAGCAAATGTAGTCGAGTTAGTCAAGAAGGATATTGGATCCTCCGTCAAGCTCTAAACTGAAATTTGTCTAGGTTTGACTTCTTCCTTCGTAAATATATATCTGCGCTTGATAGAATAGCAAGTTTTTGGTATACAACTCTCAGTTTTCAATGCTTGGGCTAACTAGTCTTGATATGCTGTAGGAGAAGACAAAGAATGTGAAGATGATATTTCAGTTCTCTTTTCTTTGGTGGACTGATTTTGGGTATGTAGCTAAATGGGAAAACATGCCAAGAAATTGTCTTCAAACATATGTGCCTGCAGTATATGCCAATTGCCAAGATGTTCTTTTTTCTCTTACCATGCAATGGTATGATCCCATCAAATGCCACTCAGAGTTCATTGGTGAGTTCTTAAAATGTGTTTCTATTTCCAATAAGAAAAAAATCTTCTGTTCACTGTTCATTTCATTTTATGATCCATTTGATTCTGAAAATGGAGTCTCTTTTTCTTCAGTGAATCTGTCTGGCGTGATGGGAAAGTATGGAGAGTTTCACAAAAGCTCAAATGTAATCAAGTAGATGAGTCTGAGCCTCTACCTAGAAGTTTGTCTGAGTATGTATTCTTATTTTCTAGC
>BPVZ01000016.1:2550733-2566005 GCA_020521535.1 Rubroshorea leprosula
CAATTTTCGCTTTTCTCATGGCCCAAAATGCAATAAGTTTGCTTCCGCCTGGCTTCCTTCAACCGTTCCCTATTCCACCATTGTTTCTGGACAAATTGAGTCGGCCACAGAAACTCATTCTTGCTTCAATCCAAGTATCTTAATCCTGTGATGGCGTTCATTTGCATTTTGCAGAGGTAAACTGAGACTTTCATGGGATGGGACCTCTTTCAAAGCTATTCTTCACATTAAATAACTGTCTTTCTCTTCCCATTCCTGCCTTCTTACTCATTTCAATTCAACCCTAACTAACATTTTCTGCATTGGTCCAAAACAAAAACGGTAAACAACTTTGCCATGTGTTTGTTCTGCTTTGTTTAAGACAAGTTGTGCTTATATTTTTTAGATTATTATTATTTTAGCTAAAATCTTGGTCTTTTTACATAAGATTTTCAAACTTCCTATTGACATCTTAACAGCCCTACCATGTAAATTATAGTTTATATTAAAGTAGGTTGCGCTGAAAATGAGACGTAGAAATGGTATTATAGTCTTCTTCTCTTACTGTTAATTTGATACATGTTACAGATTTTATTCTACCAATTGTGTTTGAACAAAAGGGTATTATATGCAAATATTATGCCAACTAAAAATTTGGTCTTCCACTCACCTACTACTGATGGTGGTTGCACCTCCCTGAGGTCCACAGGCATTGGCAATTTGGCATCATCATATTCATATCACATTAGAAAAGTTCTGTTTCTTTTGCTTTCTGAGTTTAAATTCATATTCATGAAGTTAAGAATGGAAGCCTTTTGTATTGTTGGCTGTGATTGTCAACACCTTCCTAAAAATTTTTATTCAATACTGTATATTATGTCTCCAGGGCATATTAGACTAAGTACTTCTGTGTTATATAATGAGTATTGTTAACAAGAAAACTTCAACCAGAACTCAAAAATGCCAAGCATGGAATTGCAACCATCTCTGGACCGAGAAACCGGGATGTCACGTTCCAGGGGCAAACGTGGTGGCTGGATCACCTTCCCCTTTATTGCAGGTCCCTTTCTACCTCTATCTCATGGAATTGGTGTTGCACAGCGGCATGCAGGACTTTGTTGTACTAATAAATTGTATTTTTTGTTGTGATGAAAGCAACCCTGACGGGATTGATGCTGGCTGGTTGGGGATGGCTGACAAACTTGATTGTGTATCTGATTAAGGAGTTCAATGTGAAGAGTATTGATGCTACTCAGATTACAAATATTGTCAGTGGTGGCATCAATCTGCTTCCCATCATTTCAGCAATTCTTACTGACTCTTTCTTAGGATCATTCTATGTGGTTGCAATTTCTTCCTGTTTCTCTTTGCTAGTAAGAGTCTTACCACAGGAAGTTAACACTCGTGAATGGATTAATTTCTTCCTCTTCTGAAACTAATCACCAATTTTCCTATCCAGGGAGTGGTTCTCCTGACCTTAACAGCATCAAATAGCTCCTTGAGGCCTCCACCATGTGAGACTGCATCAAGCTTATGCCAAGCTCCATCAAGGGTTCAGTTCTCAGTTCTATATGCAGCTATAGCTTTAGCTTCGATAGGCCTTGGAGCAATGAAATTTACTCTAGCAACAATGGGGGCAAATCAATTTGATACACCTCAGTATCAAGGTTTCTTTTTCAACTGGTTCTTCTTTATCCTTTATGGAGCATGTGTAGTAAGTACTATAGGCATTGTCTATGTTGAAGATAGTATCAGCTGGGTATTGGGGTTTGGTCTATGTTCTGCTGCTGGTTTTGTTGGTTTAGCCATTTTCTTGCTTGGCACCCGATTCTATCGACATGACAAGCCTCAAGGAAGCCCATACACTGGTTTAGCTCACGTTCTTGTTTCTGCTATAAGGAAGAGGAATATTCCACTATCATCCAAAACTGAGGATTATTGCCATGGAATAGATGGAACAAACATGATTTTGGCTGCAACTCCTTCTCAGAGCTTAAGGTATGAGTTTATTCTGTATTGGCAACAATGGTTTTCTCTTCATTAAATCAAAACTCACAGGTGGGGGATTGATTTTTTTTTTTTTCCCCTTCTGCAGGTTTTTGAACCGGGCAAGCCTAAAAACTGAAGGGGGCATTCAATCAAATGGATCCATTACAAAGCCATTGAGGCTATGTACGGTTCAAGAGGTGGAAAACCTTAAAGCTCTAGTTAGAATTTTCCCACTTTGGTGAAGCACAATATTCTTAGTTACCCCAATAGCAATCTTCTTGGTTCTAGTTTCAAAATCCCAGCTGGGACAGTAGTTGTTGTGGTGTTAATCTCCACCTGCATCTCCCTTCTCATCTTTGATCGTTTCCTTCTCCCGACCTGGCAGAAGTTCACCAATCGGGTGCTGACACCTCTCCAATGGACTGGCCTAGGCCATGTTTTTAATGTGCTAAGCATGGCCATATCAGCCTTGATGGAGTCCAGAAGGCTGAAAATAGCCCATGCCAAGCACCTTCAACAGCAGCCCGGAGCTATAGTCCCTATGTCAGTCCTGTGGCTGTTTACTCAACTTGTTATAGTTGGTATTGGAGAAACATTCCATTTTCCGGGGCAAGTGGATTTGTACTATCAAGAATATCCAGTAGCACTCCGAAGCACACCAGCTGCCATGATATCAGTAGTAATTGGTACAGCGTACTATGTGAGCACTGCTTTGGTGGGCCTGATCAGGAATGTTACAGGTTGGTTACCAGATAATATCAATGAGGGGAGGCTGGATAATCTATATTGGACCCTAGTTGTGTTGGGGTCACTAAACTTCAGCTTTTATTTGCTCTGCTCTAGCTTATACAGATACAGAAATGTTGAAAACAAAGTTGATAATTCTGTAAGGGGTGCCACTGGAGAAACAGAAACAGGGCAAGAAGCTTGAATTTTACCTAGAGAAATAAAAGTAAAATGAAAAGATAGAAGAAGAAACTTGAAAAGATTTATGTTGATATCATTTTTTTTTCTTTTAATCAGCATGTTGATGTCAGCCATATAATGCTTATTTAAGAATTCCTTTTTGTAACATGACTCAACTCTAACATATTGCTTAAAAAGTTACAAGGTACTGTCAGCCAGTGCTGTTTTGAAATGTGTTGGAGTTGTGGTGTCAAAGCTGCACAAAAATGGCAACAAATGAAAAGAAGGGAGAGTTGCACAAGTTGCAGCAAAATGAAAAAGAAAAAAGGAGAGATGCACCAACAGCACGGTGGCAGCTAAGTGCAGCAAGCTAAGCTGCAAAATGTTGATGAAAGGAAGCTGAAATGAACAGCAGATGAAATGCAAATGAAATGCAAATGTATCTGAAATGAAAGGCTGCAGAGCTGCCAAGGGACCAAGCATGCTGCAGAGCTGCCAAAGGATGCAGCAATGTGACAGAAATGGCTGTTACATATTTCAAATTTCAAATGTACTTTTCGTGTTTTTTAATGTATAATAGTTGTTTGAATTTGAATTGTTTTAAAGATTGTATTCTCCTATATATAGGAGAGTTGGTTAATGAGAAAATTTGAGTTGAAACGAAAAAAGAGCTGTTACATATTTCAAATTTCAAATGTATTTTATTGTTGTTTTTTAATGTAAAATAATTGTTTGATTTTTAAATTTTAAATTGAGTTTGTACTCTCCTATAAATAGGAGTAAAAGGAATGAGAAAAATTGAGTTGGAGTGATATACTCCTCTCCATTTTAGTTGGATCCTGCTCTTCATCATCTTCCTCTCGATCTCTCCCCATTTCTTTGTGATAAAAAAAAAAAAAAAACCAACAAAATGCGTTATGAGTCAGGAATTGCTTATTAAATCACACACACACACACACCCACACTATACATATTTTTATCAAGCCACCATTAGGGGGTAAGCCTACATAACAATTTTTTTATTTTTTTTAAGCCATTGCCTACTTTATATCTGACTTTCAAGTGGGAACAAAGTAGTTTTGAATTGTTCTACAGGATATGAACTGGATTTAGTTCCCACTAGGAGTTTTCTTTTTATCCTGTGAATTTCTCATACTAGTAATTGGTGTTTTTCAGGTAAACAAGGACTGTAATAGACAGCTTTCAGGGTATTCTTTTCTTTTGTATCTTCTTTGGTAATTCTAGGTTCAGATGTCCCACCCTCAATCATTAGAGGAGAGAGAAGACAACATAATTTTCTAAAACTATATTTAAGATCAAACAATTGTAAAAAGGATACATTGTAACACCTAAATCAGATTTTTTTTTTCTTGGCCAACAAACAATTGATGCAAACTAGATTTAGATATGGTTGCGCTGAAAGATAGAAACCCATTCAGCTTCAATAGGAATTGCTCAATGCTGTTATTCCCCCTCCTTTGTCTTTTACCCTCCTACAATAATTTTCAGCATTGATCTAGAACAAAATTAATATGGAACTCGGAGTAACTGAAGAAATTATTTAAAAGTCTTCTACCTTACTTTTGATTTACTTTGTTTAAGATATATGTTGCATTTATCTTTATCTCAAAGAGTCAAAGTTCTTACTGTTATCTTAACTATCTTAAAATGTAAATCATTGCTTATCAGGTTATTGGGAAATTACGTTTGTTAGAGTATATTTTATTCTTATTTTACTGTCATTGGAAACTTGGTTTTGATTAGTCTACATTTTTGTGCAAATTATATTGCCATTGGAAACTTGGTTTTAAAAGTTGGTTTTGACCAACTTTTTTGTGTTGACACAAGAGGTAACTATATGAAATTATTATGCCACCAAAGCAAAGTTGGTCTTCCGGTGGTTGCACTCTCCGAGGAAGGTAGCACCTTGAGTTTAAGGTATATATTGTCATTGGAATTGATTGCTGTTGTTTTCACATCCCATTAATTAGGATAATTAGGTTTAATTATCATTTCCAGGGATGGTCAATGCTTACTTAAAATTTTTTGTCAATGCTGATGTGAGTATTTTACATCCCCCAATCATTGTCAAAGAGCAAGAGTAGCACAAGTGGGTCATATTAAAACATATACCTTTGTTTTTATATAATGAGTATTTCTAACATTAAAATTTCTACCAGAACTCAAAAATACCAAACATGGAGTTGCAACAATCTATGGACAGAGAAGCAGGGATTTCAGATTCCAGTTGCAAACGTGGTGGTTGGATCACCTTCCCCTCTATTGCAGGTCTCTATCTATACCTGCTAGATAACCAGGCTCATGCACATACAGAACTTTGTTGTACTAATAAATGTATTTTTGTTGTGAACAGCAACACTGACGGGGTTGATACTGGCTCACAAACTTAATTGTGTATCTGATTCAGGTGTTCAATGTGAAGAGCATTACCGCTACTCAGATTGAAAATATATTGTCAATGGTGGCGTCAGTCTGCTTCCCATCATTACAGCAATTCTTGCTGACTCTTTTTTATTAGGATCCTTCTCTGTTGTTGCAATTTCTTCCTGTTTCTCTTTGCTGGTAACGATCTTTCCATGGGAAGTTGACCTGCGCAAATGCATTAATTTCTTCTTGTTCTGAAATTAATCACTATTTTCTTGTGCAGGGATTGATTCTCCTGACCCTAACAGCATCAATTAGCTCCTTGAGGCCTCCACCTTGTGAGACTAGATCAAGCTTACGCCAAGCTCCAACAGGAGTTCAATTCACCATGCTATATGCAGCTATAGCTTTAGCTTCTATAGGCCTTAGAGCAATAAGATTTACACTAGAAACAATCGGCGCAAATCAATTTGATAAGCCTCAATATCAAGATGGTTTTTTCAACTGGTTCTTCCTCATCCTTTATGGAGCTTGTGTGTTAAGTACTATGGGCATTGTCTATGTTGAGGACAGCATCGGCTGGGATTGGGGTTTGGCCTATGTGCTGCTGCTAGTTATGTTGGTTTAGCCATTTTCTTGCTAGGTACCCAATTCTATTGACATGACAAGCCTGAGGGAAGCCCATACATAGGGTTAGCTCGTGTTCTTGTTTCTCCTATAAGGAAGAGGATATTCCACTATCATCCAAAACTGAGGATTATTACCATGGAAAAGATGGAACAAACGTGATGTTGCCTGCAGCACCTTCTCAAAGCTTAAGGTATGAGTTTATTCTGTATTGGAAACAATGGTTTTCCCTTCGTTAAGTCAAAACTCGAAGGTGGAGGATTGATTTTTATTTTTCTTCTGCAGGTTTTTGAACCGAGCAAGCCTAAAAACTGAAGGAGACATTCAATCAAATGGGTTGATTGCAAAGCCATAGAGGCTTTTCACAGTTCAAGAGGTGGACGACCTCAAAGTTTTAGTTAGAATTTTCCCACTGTGGTCGAGCACGGTTTTCTTATCCACCCCAATAGCAATTCAAGCCAACATGACAGTTCTACAAGCTCTAGCCATGGATCGTCACCATGGTTCTAGTTACAAGATCCCAGCAGGGACAGTCATAGTTGTTGTGTTAATTTCCACCTGCATCTTCCTTGCCATCTTGGATCTTTTCCTTCTTCCCACCTCGAAAAAGTTGACTCATTGGTCTCTAACTCCTCTCCAATGGATCGGAGTAGGCCATGTTATTAATGTTCTAAGCATGGCCGTATCAGTCCTGGTGGAGTCAAGGACGTTGAAAATAGCCCATGCACATCACCTTCTGTTGGAACTTGGGGGTTAGAAAACATATCATTGGCTTCAAGGCATGCTGCAAATGCCACTTTCCTTTAGGCTATTTTCGCCCCTACCATTTTGGTGTGCAAAGGCGTTAACCAAAAATACATGTAGGATACAATGAAACCCTGTCAATTACGCCTTGCCCTGATGAAATCAACCACTAAATCTCACTTCTTCAAGTGGCAAAACTATCACTTTCATACAAGGATTTCTGCAGCAATCATTGCACAAAAGAGGACTGTGTTATATTAAAAAACAGTAGGATATTGTATGTATCATTCGAATTGGAATCACCGTATCAAGAGGATGAAGACAAGGCTTTTATAGACTATAGGTGTCTGTTGATAAAAGACACCTCTTTACAGACATGTCTCTTCCATTTGAAGAGTTTTAACATGAAAAGACACCTTTTCATTTATTCCCTTTCCCAGCCATTGTCTTCTTTCCTCTATTTTGAAAATTTCTCCAACACCTTCAAGCACAGCCTGGTGCTCTAGTCCCAATGATAGTGCTATGGCTGTTCCCACAACTTGTTATAGTTGGCACTGGAAAAGCCTTCCATTTACCCGGATAAGTTGCACTATACTATCAAGAATTTCCTGTAGCGCTCTGTAGCACAGCAACCACCTTGATATCTGTGGTAATGGGGATTGCCTACCATGTGAGCACTGCTTTGGTGGACCTGATCTGCAATGTGACAGGCTGGTTACCTGATAATATAAATGAGGGGAGGCTGGATAATCTATATTGGACCCTTGTTGTTTTGGGTTCGCTCAACTTTGTCTATTTTTTGGTCTGCTCTTGGTTGTACAGAAATAGAAATATCTTTAAAGAGGAAGTGGGTCCTTCTGTAAGGGTTGCCAATGGAGAAAGAAAAACAGAAAAAGGAACTTGATCTTTGGAGAAAGGAAACAAAAATTGCAAAAGTATTGAGAAGAGAAAGGAGGGAAAAACATGAGTCAACTCAACACGTTCTTTACCATGTCAGCCTGTAATGTTTCAGAAATTTATCATGAATCAGGACATACTAAATCATCTCCAACAGGTTGAGTTGCAAGGCTATGATACTAGCCCTCATATCATAATGGAGATTTGAGTAAAGAAGTAGCCCCCTTGCATAAGTGCTGAAATTTATGAATTGATTCCATTCCCATTAGGAGTTTCTTTATCCTCTGAGCACTTCTCTAGGCACCTTTGCATCAAACTTGGAATATGCGCTTTCAAGGAATTCTTTTACATTTTTTAGATTTCCTTTCCTGTAAGTGGAAATAAACTATTTGGATGGTTGTATGAAATTTATGAAATGATTCCATTCCCATTAGGAGTTTCTTTATCCTCTGAGCACTTCTCTACATTGGCACCTTCGCAGCAAACTTGTAATATGTACTTTTTAGGAATTCTTTTACATATTTTAGATTTCCTTTTCTGTAACTGGTTCTTTATTCTTTAAATAACTTCTGTTGTCAGTATGATATGTTGTGCTAAATTTTGACTATTATCTTGTCTGCTGCTCTATGTTGTCCAGATATGTCAAGGGGAAGTGCTCTTTGTATTGATGACAATGAAGAAACAGATCTGGGTGTTTGTGCTGAACATATATGAACCTATAAAATTGCTATCATATTCATTCTCCATTGGGAAAATTCAATCTTTTCTATCTTCTGTTATCTTCATCCATTGGTGGTGGTAAAGGTCAACATCACACTGTTCTTAGTAAGGTCAACATCACACTGTTCTTAGTAAGGTCAACATCACACTGTTCTTAGACAGTAAGGTCAACATCACTAAGGAGTATTAAATAACACAATTATTGATGAAGAGCATGCCCAGATCATGTGACGCATATTAAAACAAATGCATACGTGTTATATAGTGAGACTGCTAACTGCACTTCAACCAGAACTTGGAAATGCCAACGATGGAGTTTCAACCATTTGCAGACAGAGAAGCAGGGATGTCACATTCCAGTGGGAGACGGGGCGGTTGGATCACCTTCCCCTTTATTGCAGGTATCTTTCTTTCTTTCTATCTTAGGTAACAGGGTGCATATGCACCACGCACAACTTTATTGAATCAATGTACCATGTATCTTTTTCTTCTGTTTTAATCCAGCTGCTGTGTTTGGATTGATGATGGCTGGTTCGGGATGGATGATGAACCTAATTGTCTATCTAATCAAAGTGTTCAATGTGAAGAGCATTGATGCTACTCAGATAGCAAATATTGTCCATGGTGGCGTCAATCTGCTCCCAATAGTTGCAGCAATTTTTGCAGACTCTTTTTTTGGCAGCTTCCCTGTAGTTGCAATTTCTTCCTGTTTCTCTTGGCTGGTAAACAGTCTTAAGCATCGTAGTTGACCCCCATATTCCAGTTTCAAAATGAATCACTACTATTTTCTTTTGCAGGGAACGGTTCTCCTGACTTTAACAGCATTAATTAACTCGTTGAGGCCTTCTCCTTGTAAGAATGGATCAAGCTTCTGTCAACATCCATCAAAGTTTCAATTTGCAGTGCTATTTATAGCTGTATCTTTAGCATCTATAGGCCTTGCAGGAACAAGATTTATTCTAGCAACATTTGGAGCAAATCAATTTGATGAACCTCAACATCGAGATGTTTTTTTCAACCGGTTCTTCTTCATCTTGTATGTATCTACTGCTATAAGCACCACAGCCATTGTCTATGTTGAGGACATCAACTGGGGATTAGGCTTTGGCCTATGTGCTGCTGCTAGTTTTGTTGGCTCAGCCATTTTCTTGCTAGGGAGCAGATTCTATCGTCATGACAAGCCTCGAGGGAGCCCATACATGGGTTTAGCTCATGTTATAGTTGCTGCTATACAGAAGAGGAACATCCCTCTACCATCCAAAATCGAGGATTATCACCATGAGATCGGTGGAATGGACAAAATCACAGCTGCAGCACCTTCTCGGAGCTTATGGTATGAACTTATTCTGAATTGGCATCTCTATTTCTGCCCTTTCTAAGTCACAACTCAAAAGTGGAAGATTTATTTATTTATTTTTGTTGCAGGTTCTTGAACCGAGCAGCAATAAAAACCAGAGGAGACATTAAATCAGATGGATCAATTGCTAAACCATGGAGACTCTGCACCGTTCAAGAGGTGGAAGACCTCAAATCTCTAGTTAGAATTTTCCCACTCTGGTCAAGCACAGTATTCTTATTCACCCCAATAACAATTCAGACCAACATGACAGTTATCCAAGCTCTAGCTATGGATCGTCACCTCGGTTCTAAGTTCAAAATTCCAGCAGGGACAGTAATAGTTGTGTCATTGATCAGCAACTGCATCTTTCTCATCATCATGGACTGGTTCCTTCTCCCCACCTGGCAGAAGATGACTGGTCGGCCTCTTACACCTCTCCGACGGATTGGAATAGGCCATGTTTTCAGCGTGCTGAGTATGGTTGTATCAGCCTTGGTGGAGTCAAGAAGACTGAAAATAGCTCATGCCAAGCACCTTCAAGCACAGTCTGACGCCATAGTTCCTATGCTAGTACTGTGGCTGTTTCCACAACTTGCTATAGTTGGTATTGGAGAAGCCTTCTTTTTCCCAGGACAAACTGCATTGTACTATCAAGAATTTCCAGTATCACTAAGAAGCACAGCCACTGCCATGGTGATTGTAGTAAGTGGGATAGCCTTCTACGTGAACACTGCTTTGGTGGACCTGATCAGGAACATTACACGTTGGTTACCAGATAATATAAACGAGGGGAGACTGGATAATCTCTATTGGACACTGGCTGTATTGGGGTTGCTGAACTTTGGATATTATTTGGTCTGTGCTAGCATATACAGGTACAGAAATGTTGAACTGAAAGTGGCTTCTCCTGCAAGCGACACCAGCAAGAACCTTGAATCCTTAACCTAGAGGAGAAATAAAACAATGCAATAAATGGGAAGAAAATAGAGAGAATGGAGGAAATATACTTTGAGTAAGTAGATGCTGCTGCATTATCATCTACATAATACTAATACTAACGAATATGTAGCTCATATTTTGATACTATCTTAAAACTAGAATATTGGTCTAGTAATTTATATAAATTTTGACATATTTAAGCCACTCATATTATCAATATTTCTTCGACGTGGGATGTTGTTTTTACCACAACTCACAAGAAACATGCCTCAACAGAATAATTCTTTCTTTCGTGTTGTGACTTCACACAACATATTTCTATAAAGTTACAAACGCAGCTGATGTCAGACAATGGTTTTCCGAGATGCATGCTTCTACAGAATAATTCATTCTTTTGTGTTGGATTTTTTTTTTCCAGGTTTGGAAAAAAAAAAAAAAATCTAACACGAAAGAGTGAATTAGTAATACAAAAATTTAAATCTTTAATCTTAACTCCAAATCAAAATTTTTAAGTTAATAGCTAATAATTTGGCAACCTTAACCCCAAATCAAGATATTTAAGTTAATAGGTATTAATTTAACTAAGTTCTTGTTGGTGCAGAACACAATTACTAAATTGTCTCTACTGTGTTATATTTCAGGCTTATAACGTTATGTTCTAGTTGGTATTGGAGAAGCATTCCATCTTCCATGACAAGTTGCTTTCTACCGTCTAGAATGTCTAAGTTGCTGCGAAGCACAGCAACTGCCATGATCTCTGTAGTTCTTGGAATAGCCTGCTGTATGAGCAATGCCGTGGGGAATTTGATGGGGCATGCGTTACCAGTTGCCGGATAACATAAATGAGGGGAAGTTAGGTTATGCCATTTGACTTTATTTGTGGTGGGGTTGCTGAATTTTGGCTGTTATTTGGTCTGTTCTATCTTATACAGATATAGAAATGTTGAAGAGAAAGTCTTACCATTCTGTAAGTGAGATGCCAATGGAGAAACAAAAACAGAACAAAGAACTTGCATATCTAGTAGGGAAGGGAAATTTCAAGTTCAAAATTCTCTCTTTGTTTCACTTTTGTGGGTGCAATACAATGGTAATTTGAAGTTCGAGTTTCCTCAACCTGGAAGACACCATTTTTATAATGGGAATAGATCCTGAAGATCAAGGATATCAGCTAGCACACCAGCTGCAGTTGTGTCATTACCCGCTCCAGCTCCTTGAATAACCAGTGGTTGTTCATTGTAGCACCTACTGTATATTTCTAGCTGCAATTTCGTCAGATAAAACAGAGTCAACTTTGCATGTAAACAGCTCGAATGGTTGCCCTATTCTTTTACGGCTTAGTTGAAGAACAACAGGTGCTGAAATCAGGGGACAAAACAATGAAAAGGGAGCATACCACATTGTCACTTCCTCTCAATCTTCCTAGAGCAGAGTTCTTGGGAAGTTCTTGAAGGCCAACTTCACATCTGCCAAGCAAGTAATTGGGTCATGGAAAACTTACATCTTTACAACACCATCAAGCCATATCAGGGAAGATATATACAGACTAGAAGAAAAAGAAAGTGATGATGATCTTAGTTGATGGGCTAAAGTCATTGCAAACTGTTTTTCCAAGACAGAGAATAAACAATTGCAAACTATGATAAAGAATACCTTGAGCCGTCAATCACACAGACATAACGGAGGACGTTTCCATTTAGTGAAGCTTTCTTAACTCTCTCTTGTATGTTGTTATCGAGCTTTACAAGCCCATTTTCCATGAAATCTTGAACAGACATCACACCAGGCTCCATTTCTTTAGGGTACAAGCTCTCAATCTAGAAAAAGGAGAACATACCATTACAAACACAGACCCAAAAAAATAATGGGATTGGATAAAAATGAAGTTCGGTACCAACCTTGATGCTATCTAAGCTAATCCGCCTGCCAAGAAGTCGAGCAAGGATCAAAGCCTACTCAAAATTCAGAAAGAAGAAGGAATGAAAAATAAGAATAACACAAATTAATACCCAAATATTTGTCTAAATTCTAAAGTATGAAACAAGCAGTTTGGTTTGGGAAATTCACACAATTCTAACAAGTCCATCTGAAATCTGGTCAATTTAATCAATTAATGATGACATTCAAATATAGCTACTAATATTCTCAAGTCTGAGCCCAAGTTATTAGTCAATGAAACCAGCCATCAGAAGATTCAGGGCATTACACAAACCAAACTGGGCATTTATGAAGTTTTATCTGCTCATAACAGTAGGTACTCATCATCTGTCTCTGAAATCCAGTAGATTCTTTTCCCATATTAATAAAGATGACTGAAATGACAATTTGGCTAATGAATCACCAAAACCACAAATAAAGAGAAATAACATGATTGTAATACATTACTTGTTTATCTAGTCGGGATGTACTTTATGTCCAATAACAACAGAATTTGCAGCACAAGGAGATAATAATACATTATCAACATAAAGTATTTACAGAAACAGTAAAATGCATATGCAAACCTTCCTGGCAACATCCATCCCACCAAGGTCATCACGTGGATCTGCAACAAGAAGATCAAATGTTGACAGAAGATAAGCTCAACATATATAAAATGCATAGAAAAATGAGGGGGGAAAAAAAAAAGAAAGAGCAGACAATTCATATGAAGGGAGAAACATATAATTATTGCTATATTTAACTTTCAAATTTTGAAGGTGGATTTCAACATATATATCTACAAGTACATAAGCATACCTAAAAGAAGCCCTAAGATTTCTCATCAACAAAGCTTTTACCTGGTTCAGTGTATCCAAGGCTTTTAGCAGTTTTAACAACTTGGCTCAAGGGCTTTCCATCTTCAACTTCACTCATTACATATCCTAGTGTTCCTGTTAACAATGAAACAGAAATACAAATCAAAAGCTATGAAAATATATAAATGTGTCATCCACGTCCCATTACAGAGAGATAAAAAAAAATTATAGAATAGATATTGATGCTTTCAAAAATTCCAAACCACTCAAACTCCCAATAATGCGATGAATGGGATCTCCTGATGAAATTATGCGATTTAAGGATGATATGACGGGAAGACCAGCACCAACCTACAAAGGGAAAATGAAATCAGTTAAGTGCTTAAGAAATTTCATAATACAAAAGATAGCATAAAGTCAAGTTTCAGCTTGATTCCTCTTCTTCATAAGTTCTAACATTTACATTCTCATATAATCTATGTTCCTTTACAACATGTTTCATCAAATCAAATAGAATAACTAAGATTGTTAAAAAAATAAAAAAAGTACTTACAGTTGACTCATGCCGAATGCGGCGGGGATATGACACCAATTTATCATAGTCCTCCTGTAGGACAGGAAACAAAAAGATTATATAAAAATGGACTAATGTTACTTAAATATAGCTAGGAGAAACCTGAAAGAAAATCAGAACCAGAACCAGAAATAACATGTATCATTTTAGTGACTGCACAATGCAGAAAATGACACCTCTCCACATCCTTGGTGCATCCAACATTTTTGTTCCATTAGGAAAATCTACTTAAAGTTAATTCCAAATGCAATCATAAAAATTTCCACATGGAGTAATATTTTATCAGCAAGACGCCCTTCCTTTTGAGTTACAATCCAAAGAAGATGCCAGTAGAGTTAATTACCAAAGTAGAAGTAAGAGGCTTTTTATTAGCCAAGACAACACAACAACCCAAATCAACCACTTGGGTCAGCACTCCAGTTGTCTCAGAACTAGCTGAACAATCTACAAGAGCCAAACCTGTTCCATAATCAAACAGAATATGCTCAGAAAAAATCCAAGCAGTAGTGCAGTACCAATAAAGTTTCCAAAATTCCAGGTTTCTATATAAATTAAAGCACAGATATTTGGCACAAACCTGTCGATTTACCCAGAACCGATGCAATGTCTAATATTTTTGTTCTTGATTCTGAATTGGAGAAGACTTTACAATCACCTATGTGAAATGAAAAACAGCATGAGTAACTTCTGAAAAAAAAAAAAACAGCAATTGATCCTCACAGACCACAACATGAGCACAAACAAATTACCTAAATCATTAAGCTTTGACAAAGAAGAACCATCTGATTTCACTCTACAAACTTCTGACAGAAAGTTATCATTCAACTCTGCTTTGATCACGTCCGATGTAAGTACTAGAGACTTACTGTCCGATACTCCCACCACCCGTAAATGGACTCCCTGCCAATCGAACCATTTTGATCCGAGAAACAGTAAAAACCAATACTTTTAGATGATTCTGAGAAATGGGAAATGGGAAATGGAGAGAAAAGTTACAAGCTTGGCGTGAAGTAATCGGCAGGAGACAATGTGTTGGAGGAGGTGGCGGCCAACGCCGCCGCAACCCATCAGAATCAGAGGGATATTCTTCATGATTTCCTTCTTTTCGTAGACATCACACCGGCGGTCAAGTCGCGAAACAATGAAGACTGAAGACTGCTTCTCCCTGCTTTTCTTCTTCCTCGGAATGAACTGTCGTACCTGACCGATTACGACTTTGTTTATCAGAGCTCCCGAAATCACTTTATCTAAAAATATAAAATTTTTATTTTTATTGTAATTAGTTTTTATTAATTTTTTTATAAATAAAGATGTACTTTATACAGAAATTTTATTTATTATATTTATATAAAATTTTAATTATGTATTTTTTATTTTTTAATAATTAAATTTATTATAATTTTTTACCTGACCGATTACGACTTTGTTTATCAGAGCT
>BPVZ01000016.1:2568879-2579842 GCA_020521535.1 Rubroshorea leprosula
TTATTATTTTTATATATTATTAAATTTTTATTTAAAATTTATATATATATTTTATCTTAGTTACACGGAGTTCCCATATTTTATTTTATCTTATCCGTATATCATATGATTTAAATTCAAGATTTGTTATTTTTAATAAAAAAAATAATTACTGAATTATTTAAATAATTAATATTTAAAATTTATAGTTGAGAAATTAAAAAATCAAATAAAATTTATTAAAAATAAACGAAAAAAAAAAGTATGTTTTTAAATGTTACATTGGACCGCATTCTCCTGTTGTGGCCAAAAGGGCTGTCGACGGACTACACCTATGACCAATAACCAAAGTTTACCATGAGTAAAATACTAATTTAACACCAACGACCTGTTGGGTCGAGTGGAAGTAGCTCAGTTCCCTTTAAGAGTTTTGTGGGTGGAGAAACAGGCGCTGGGAGAGCTTCCCCTAATGAGGTTTGACGCGACTCGATTACAGATTAATCAGAACCCAAAGTAGTTACCGAACATTGAGAGGTTAATAAATAAGAAAAATACTAATTTAACTAGTAACTTCTAATCTTAACTATTACCTTCTTAACAAAAAGAAAAAGGGTACATTGGACCGAATTCAATGGACCCGGAGACTCACTCTCAGCTTCTGGGGCGTGCTTAACACCTGCTTCGGGGGACGTCATTGTAAATTTAAAAAATTTAAACAGTCAGGAATTAGGGTTCCACACTTCCTCAAAAAATTTTCACCAATTAAACGATCAAACCTCACTGTCCCACTCCAAAGCAGCTCCCTTTTCTTCAAATTCCTCTTCTTGACCCTCATTCTCTCCCAAAGAATTGAACTTTCGTGCTTCCCAGAATACATCACAGGGCGCTACCTCCTTCTGCATCTTCCCAAGGTGTCCATGGACGTCTATGCGGGTGCTTGATTAACGGTTAGTATCTTTCTGCATATGTTGCCTATGGGTTTTGGTGTTTTGGTGATTCTGAGTAATGGGTTTTCTTTAGTTAACGATTATACGTGCAATCCTAGCAGTTATCTGTTTCTGCTCTTTAATTTGAATTTGATATCTTTTCTGTTTTGGTTATGACTTATGAGTTTAGTGAGGTATACACTGTTGTACTTTTTCTTTTGTTAAATTCCTGTCTTGACTTTCTATTCTATGCAGTGTGAACATGTGTGTACGTGTATACCATTTTCAAGCCTTTTGTTTGTTTTTTTTTTTTCCCTTCATCTGTTTGTCATTTTGGAGTATAATTCAAAGCCTCAAAGGAATTTGAGAGTGAAGTTTAATCCCTTTAAGAGGTTTAGCTCTAGTTCCAGCTGTTCTTTTAGTTTCCATGTTGGTTTCTATATGGTATTGTATTTACTATTTTGAGGTCCATGCAGTTGGTGAGAGAGGACTTAGAATACCATATCTGGAATGCTAGAATGTACATCTCTCTATTTTGGGACATGTATCAGAGATTTTGCTTTTATCTGTGTTTTCTCTAATCAAACGGCCATCTTTTTTAGATCAGTTGCTGTTTTCTAAAGTACCATATCTATAATTGTGTTCAAGTTTTTCTGGGTAGTCTTCAGTGATTTGGTTGTGACATGTATTTCCTATTCTGGTGTAAACTAAGTGAGAATGCACAGGACTTTTGCTTCTATAAGGATGAGAACATGCACAGCACTATAACATAATTTGCTTACAGTGCAAAGAAACTTAATAAGAGAGAATCAGTATGGACATACATGCAATTGATGCAGAAGGGGGGATGAGCCATCGTGTGATGTCTGATGATGGAGATAGTGAACCAAATGAAGGTGACGCAAATAATGCTGAGAATGCTTTGGTTCAGGATGACGATAGGATTGCTGAGCCGTATGTGGGCATGGAATTGAACTCTGAGGATGCTGCTAAGACTTTCTACAATGAGTATGCCACACGTGTGGGATTTAGCTTCAAAGTTGGTCAGCTTAGCCGCTCAAAACCTGCTGGGACAATAATTGCTCGGGAGTTTGTATGTGTCAGAGAAGGTTTGAAAAGAAGATCTTCTGATAGTTGTAATGCAATGCTTAGGATAGAGTTAAAGAGTCAAGATAAATGGGTTGTCACAAAGCTTATAAGGGAGCACAGCCATTCATTGGTAAGTCCTAGTAAGGTGCACTCCCTTCGGCCTCGCAGGCATTTTGCTGGTGCTGCAAAGACGATGGCTGAAAGTTTCCAAGGAGTGGGAGTTGTGCCTAGTGGTGTAATGTATGTATCTATGGATGGGAATCTTGCCGCTGCAGAGACAAATAACCGTGGCATTAGAAATACTCCTCCAGCTGAATTAAATCGAGCGGTAAAGAACATTGGGACCATGAATTATGCAGTCAGGCCAGTTAATAGAAAGAGAACACTAGGGAGAGATGCTCAGAATCTACTTGATTATTTCAAGAAAATGCAGGCTGAGAACCCTGGTTTCTTTTATGCAATTCAGCTTGATGATGATAATCACATGGCTAATGTTTTTTGGGCTGATGCAAGGTCAAGAACAGCCTACATGCATTTTGGTGATGCGGTTACATTGGACACAAGTTACAGAGTAAATCAGTACAGGGTGCCTTTTGCTCCATTTACGGGGTTGAATCACCATGGTCAGATAATTTTGTTTGGTTGCGCATTGCTGCTAGATGATTCTGAGGCTTCTTTTCTTTGGCTTTTCAAGACATTTCTTGCTGCAATGAATGAACGCCAACCTGTCTCATTGGTCACTGACCAAGACAGAGCCATAAAGACAGCAGTTGCTCAGGTGTTTCCTGAATCCCGCCATTGTATAAGTAAGTGGCATGTCCTAAGAGAAGGCCAGGAAAAGTTGGCTCATGTGTGTCAAGCCCATCCTAGTTTTCAGGTGGAACTGTATAATTCCATCAATTTGACTGAAACCATTGAGGAATTTGAATCATCATGGACTTCCATCCTTGATAAGTATGACCTCAGAGGACATGATTGGCTCCAGTCAATATATAATGCCCGTGCTCAATGGGTTCCAGTCTATTTCCGTGATTCCTTTTTTGCTGCTGTATACCCTAGTCAACTATTTGATAGTTCTTTCTTTGATGGCTATGTCAATCAACAAACCACAATACCTATGTTCTTTAGGCAGTATGAAAGGGCTATAGAGAATTGGTTTGAAAGGGAGATAGAAGCAGACTTTGATACCATTTGCACCACACCAGTCTTGCGTACACCGTCACCCATGGAGAAACAGGCAGCAAGTCTTTATACAAAGAAAATATTTACAAAATTTCAGGAAGAGTTAGTCGAAACCTTTGTTTATACTGCAAATAAAATTGAAGGTGATGGAGCTATTAGCACGTTCAGAGTTGCAAAGTTTGAAGATGACAACAAGGCGTATATTGTTACATTCAACTATCCAGAAATGAGAGCAAACTGTAGCTGTCAAATGTTTGAATATTCAGGCATTCTCTGCAGACATGTTTTGACAGTCTTCACGGTAACAAATGTGCTTACACTACCATCTCATTACATCTTGAAACGATGGACAAGAAATGCAAAGACTGGTGTTGGAACAGATGAACGTGTTGGTGAATTGCATACCCAAGAGTCCCTTACATTCCGATATAACAATATATGTCGGGAAGCAATAAAATATGCAGAGGAAGGGGCAACAGGTCCAGAAACCTATAATGTTGCTATGAGTGCTCTTAGGGAAGGTGGGAAGAAGGTTGCTATCACGAAGAAAAATGTTGCTAAAGTTGCACCACCAGGCTCACAGGTTAGTGGCATTGGTTATGATGACAGGAAGTCTTCTACATCAGCTTCAGATACAGCTCCTTTGCTATGGCCTAGGCAAGATGAAATGACACGACGATTCAATCTTAATGATGCTGGTGCCCCTGCTCAGTCTGTTGCTGATCTGAATCTACCACGAATGGCCCCTGTTTCCCTTCATCGAGATGATGCCCATCCTGATAACATGGTATTCAAAAGAAGAATTTGATCTATTTCTTTTATGCCATTTACCCTTGTTTCTTATTTGAAAAAGCTGGATATTTACTGTGTTTATATTGGGTCCTTTTGTGTAGCCAATTCTTCCTTGCCTGAAGTCAATGACATGGGTGATGGAGAATAAGAATTCAACAGCAGGGAATAGAGTTGCTGTGATTAACCTGAAGGTATGTTTGTAATGATATTCTGGAGCCAGTGGGTACATTAAATACAGGTAACTTCATGGTTGGGACTTGGGGAAAAAAGGCAGGAGGGACTAGGAGGTCATGATCCCCACTAAAGCAGTGTTGGTGGCCGGGGGGGTGTGGTGGGGAGAAAGGTGTTGAATTGGAAATGGTCCTATTCTTTAACATTCATGATAAAATAGCTGCTCTCAACACTTAGGGTGACTGGAATGAGAAGCTATATTATTTTCTTGTCAAGTGTTGCCTATTTGCTTCTGATTTACCGACTCTTTCTTATACATATTTTACAATCCATGCAGTTGCAAGATTATAGCAAGAATCCATCAGCTGAATTGGAGGTTAAGTTTCAGCTTTCAAGAGTTACCCTAGAACCAATGCTAAGATCCATGGCCTATATTAGTGAACAGCTTTCAACCCCAGCCAACAGAGTTGCTGTTATCAATTTAAAGGTGTGTAAATCAGTATCATGGCCAATGTCTTGCAATATGACCATATGATATTCTCTAGAGGCTATTACTATAGTGTAAATGCTTGGAATGGAATGCTCTCCACTTGAGTGCTGTTTTTTAGGTTGAAAAGAGAATTGGTCATGGCTGATGATTTATGAGAGTAAGAAAATTGCTTCTTTTTTACTCATGATATGTGGGCTTTTATGAAATGATGATTTTGTTGGACAAAAGAATTTTTCTCTTAGCAAATAGTGGTTTTCTCTTTCAACAATTTATGAGTTATCCACGAGGTTGTTTTTTGGTTCTTCATTCAGCTTCAAGATACAGAGACAACTTCGGGAGAGTCAGAAGTTAAATTTCAGGTGTCCAGGGACACATTAGGTGCCATGTTGAGATCAATGGCCTACATCCGAGAGCAGCTTTCAAATGTTGTAAGTGATCCCTCATTAGAATTTTTCTCTCTATCAGTCTTCAAACACTAATCATCTCTAACACATTGCTACAAAAGATTTCCTTATGATGAGTGTTTCCTCTGTATTCTTTGTGAGTGCATTTCCTACCTAGTATATGTTAAGCACTATGGAGTTGACCATCAAAAAATGTGGTTAAGGGTTAATAACAACAGAAGGTGCCAATGGTTTAGGCTAGTTGGGAATGTTAACCATCATTCTCTAGTGTCTTTGAACTGGCTACTTCCTTCATATTCATTTTAGCCCACTAACTATCCAGTTTATGGTGACTATAATTATTAATTATATGCAAATAAGGTGTTACAAAATCAAATTTTTGTTTTCTGTA
Source organism: Rubroshorea leprosula (assembly GCA_020521535.1). Taxonomy (NCBI): domain Eukaryota; kingdom Viridiplantae; phylum Streptophyta; class Magnoliopsida; order Malvales; family Dipterocarpaceae; genus Rubroshorea; species Rubroshorea leprosula. The sequence continues at coordinate 2,574,304 of BPVZ01000016.1, forward strand.
TCCCCGCTAGTCTAGTCACTAACATTCTGCTGGTTCAAAAAGCTTGGCATGGATAAGTTTGTTTGCCTTTCTGTTTTTTTTGGGCAGCCAAGTGAAGATAATTTTTTAAAATAATGACTTAAATTAGAGGAAAAAAATTGCAATTCTTATCATTTACATTGAAATCTTTTGTGGTCAGGAGTAATCATTAATTCAAGATTAATAGTTAGCAGTTTGCTTTTCATTTTCTTATTCCTTTAATCAATCTCCTTGTTATATGATCATCATGGAACTTTGCTATTAACAGGCTGAGCCACAACCAGAGCCTGTAATGAAGAAGCAACGGAAATAAGGCATTGAAATCGGCATTGGTCTCTCTCCTTTGGTTTGGAAACCAATGTTTCATCAAATTTTTTTGGTTACAAACCGCAGTATATATCTGGGGGGCCTGTATTGGGTAGATTTCTTCTTCCATTTCTCTCTTATGTGTAAAAGATTGGCCTGTAGCATATAATGTAACTGTCACGAATTCCAGAGTTGCAGCTTAATATTCAATCTTGGTTTACACATTGGAAATCTGGAATGGATACGTTTCCAAAACCCTCAAGCTCAGTTGTTATTAAGGAAGATGGGAAAACATTATTACTCCATTGTTTTAGTCCTTTTGGTGAAGCTCAGACAAGGATCGAGTCGAGCAATTTCATAATGCCATGAACATTATTATAAGAAAAAGGGAAGCAAAGGCAACTGTAAACACACAATAATCTATTCCGCAGCCCAATTCCAGAGCCAATACCGTGAAAGAGGATCTAAAAAGGTCTCAATTCATCTTATTGAAAGTACAAAATGCTCAACTTTTTAACACTATGAAGATAGAAAACAAATGAGGCAATCCGAAACCTAATCCATTTTTAAGTCAAATACCGCTTAATTTGCTAACCATCCTATATCCCACCCCATTTTCATAAACATCTGCCTTTGAAGTCAGTCGAGGGACAACAGAAATAATATAAAAGAGTTTTCCAGCACGTCGCACTTGGCAGCAACATCACAGAAGAAAGAGTTACTGTAGAAAGAGGCACAGCTAATGAGCACCCAGGAAGCATTTCGCCTCTCAACGGAATAGCACAAGGTAGTTGCTTTTGTTGTTCAATTACCAAAAACAACAGCATTAACCATGAACCTGTAAAAGAGTTGCCACTCCCTCCATAGAAAAAGCATCTTGAGTGCTATCATAATCAACTTCTAACGCCTACAAACTTCTGTAGTCGATAACAGTGACTTCATCTTCTGGTGCATCTAGGTCTTGATAACTGTGTTGAAAACAAGCCACCATTACTAACATGATTTTTGAAAGTAGAAATACAAAAATTTAACATTATGAACTCCTCTATGGAACATACCTTCGTAAACGACGAGGATCCTGTCGAAAGCCGGGCGGCAAAATAAAGGGTGCTGGCCCACTTAAATTGGGACCAGGCCTTCCGCTTCTACTACCACTTTCAAAAGGACCACCACGCTCTCTGAACATCTGCATAGCAACTTCTGGAGGAGCTGGAACAAATGGCCCCAATGGACTGCAATTATAGCTGCATATGAGCTCTCTCTACCAAAAATACACTAACGTTAGCAAAATAAGATATAAAATGTAATCTGTTGACCTACCCAGCACCAGGAACAGGCATCAATACTGGAGGAGGTATATCTGATGAAAATGGGGCCCCAACACGCATCCCTTGTCCACCAAAAGCATCAAACATTGGATCATCACGATTTGTTCCATCAGGAACATCACTGTTGGATGGAAAATCACTTGACTGTGGGTTGTCAGACCTATCATATCTATCACTGCCATTAACTCGACCATCACGTTCTCTGCGATTGCCACGTTCATCTTTCAAGCGATTTTCTGGACCTAATCTACGTCTCAAGGGCTTGTCCCTCTGAAGTGAAAAATCATAAATACAAGAATAAGCAATGACAAACAAAAGGAAACAGAGGCTTCAACTTGGAAGAATGCTGCAGTAAATCTTCCACTAGCAACTATTAAACAGTCAGACAGAGTATGGAGGCATGCAGCATTAACCATTCAATCAAAGCAAAATGAAAAAATCATAACACAGAACAAAACTAAAACTGCAGAACTTTTGGGAATCAACCATCACTGAAATTACAAATGTAAAATTGGTAGTTGACAAAGTTAGAAAACTAAACATGGGCTTCTTATCTCTTAGGAAACATGTACCCAACTTGTAAAACCAAATTTAGGCCTGGAACATCTGACCTATCTGTACTTCAGAGTATGACATGTTCATAATTGAAAGTTGGCATTTGATTCCCCATTTCTAAAATAACAGTGACAATGTAGATAAAGGCAATATAGAAAAACTTTATTTAACTTGCTTAATGGGAGATGTTAGCTCTTAGTTTCCCCTTTCATTTCTTTTGTTCCTTACAGGAAAAGGCCAATGTAGGACAGGGGAGAAGAAGAATCTCTCTATTTTTTCTCACTTTTCTGCATCAAGACAGGAAAGTCTTATTTTTAGTTTAAATTATTTTTTCATGCCACAATGCATGAACAAACAATTGGTGCAGTGATGGCCCTAATGTAATTGTTTTCATTGCACTTGACTCTTAAATTTTCAAAAATTAACTTTTATCTTTGACACCTTCATGTAACACCACTCTATCTTTCTATGCAGCAAGACTTAGTTTGACAGACGCATAAGAAAACCTAATTTCCATTACAAAGGCAAGGAAAGTAGCTTTCAATTTCATGCTCCTGCCAATTCATAATATAAAATTGTACAGCCAGTATGAGGCCCATTAATTAAACTAACATGAGAAATCATACCTGCAATGGTTGCTGCATGACAGGTGTCCCACCAGGTGCATCTGGGTCACTGTGAATGACAATGAAGCCTCCGTTACAAAAGCATTCCAAAATCAACACAAAAGGACAAAAAGTGGCTTATTTGACTTACTTCATGTAGTTCTGAAAATAGAGCTCTTCACGCACTTTAGAGGTTAGTTCCATGACAAGCTCTGGGTGTTTGAGTTTGAGATGCTTGTGCACAAACTCAGCAGCATGAAAGAGCTTCGTGCAACCTTTAGCACCACACCCATACTTCCACCCATACTTTTCATCTCTTATCTTGCGGACATACGGATCCAAAGCTTCAACAGCCGTTGCATCTATTTTCTCCTTAGCAGTCATTATTTCCAAAGGATCTTGGCCACTCAGCCTCTCTTGCCATCGAGAGTCAAGTTTCTTTTCCCATTCAGCTCCATTATTAGTTGTGTCAGAACCTTTCCCCTCTGCTCGCACATGCCTAAAACCCTTAGCTTCAGCTGTTTCAATCATTCCATAATAATCCAAGCCATGGACACGCCAAAGATAGGTTATAAGAGTATCCAGAAGCTCTACACCCTCCAGGCCTTTCACAGAGTTTAAACCTCGTACAATAATCACTGGGCCAGTTGACCCACCGTAAGATTTATCTCTACTCATCTTGTCATTGTTAGAGCTCGATAAGATATTTTCCTCAATCCCTTTTTCAGAGTCCAATTTGAGTACAAGCGCCTGTGCTTGTTCAACATCAATTTGTATCCTTCTTGGTTCAGAACTGACTGGGTGAGCCTTAGGAGCAACTGAAAGAATATCAGTTTCTTTAGCAGGCCCCCTACCATGCCTTCTTCTTTTGCCCCCAACTTCTGTGTCATCCTCAGAATTAGGATCACTAGTCTGTCCTGACTTAGTAGAGGGCAAGGCATTGACCCCAGGACCCCTGCATAGAAGATATTACAGAGAAACCCATTGGTCACCTATTGAAAAATAAGGCATAACCAGGACCAGGTATAAACATAAAAACATAAATAAGCAGACAAAGTGCTGATATTACAAGTCCAATGATCCATTTTGAAGATCAAGCAAGAATTCCTTTGCAACCTTTCGTGCATGCTCATTCCTCCTGAGAAATGCATGGCCAGAGACAAGAACAGAAATATAAGAATCCAATAAAATGACAATAAAAGCTCAAGAAAATATTATTTAAGTTTGGGTACCAAACCCAACAACAACAACACCCATGAAAGGAAAACCAATTTGATTGAACCATTATGAGATACAAAAGTAGAACTAACCTTTCTATGACTGAAACCAAGTTTGTTGGGTGGTATTTATCTTTCAACCTACATACACAAGAGAGTTAGAATTAGATATTTGGAGGGAACAGAAAGACAGGAATTTAGCGAACAACAAGAAATACCAATCTGCCTCTTTATGAGCCTCAAAGAAGGCTCGTTTTTGGGTTGAAATGTACTCTGACTTGTATTCTTGATATCTGCACCAGAAATCCAAAGTTACTTCACATTCTTTTTGTTAAATAAGTCTCACATATAAATAAACCAGAATGATTGAAATACTTATGATAGGTACCTTCTCTCAGCTTCAGCAGGCAGTATATCATCTTCAAGCTCCTGAATGAATTGCTTGTATGACATCAAGCCTTCTCTGAAAAATTTACACATCATGTCATATCATTGTGTAAGATGAATGCAGTTCTAATAATCCAGAAGAATGTCCTCAGATCTTTGAAACAACAGTAAAACGATTGCTCAATTTTGTTAAAGAGATTCGTATAAGTTTTGGCAAGTTCAGTAAAGCAAAAGGCAAATCTATGGTAACTTGCACCAATTGAAAAGAAATGAAATGCCACCAAGAGTGCAGGGAGCAAATAATAGATCAAACCACAGGACAGAGCACTAGAGTCCAAGAACAAGATCAAATTCTAACCTTTGATTGCTGCCAGTGTTGGAACCATCACCATATCCACCACGGCCTGAATCCCAGTCTGCAGAAGCAATAATACTTAACAAATTCAAGTCAAAAGGCATAAAAGAATGATAGCTGAACTTTTTTGGTGCTACTGGCTATATGAAGCATCAATTCCCTAGGTATCTCAGTAAAAGAATTCCATTAAGTATGATGCAGTGGTCAGCACAACTAGTAATGCAATTAATGGGCAGGCTACTCTGAGCATGCACTTCCATGTACACATTTACAGTGGCTGGTTCACTTAAGAAGAATTCTGAGCAATTGAATGAGAGACATATTATGAGAATACTGAAGTTAATGGTAGCCTGGAAGGCTCAACTGCAGGTCATATCTCTCACATGTTTCGCTTGTGATTATTGTTATGGTGAAGGATAAACATCACCCTATGGTCTAAGAATTATTCCAAGTGCAAGAAAAACAATTATTAAACATAAAAACTAAGGCAATCTGAACGCAACCTTGATATCCACGGCCAAAGTACCGGCCATGAGACCTTTCATCAGCATAGCCAGGCCTGCCCACCATGTCACGGTCAAATCCACCAGGATAATCATACCCAAACCTAAACCACCAAAAGAACATGCCATAAGAAACAGGCAAAATTTGAATTAAAACAGGAGTGATATAATTGACTTAACATAATTTCAAGAAATTTTATTTGTCATAATAGAAAACAGTTCAGAAAATGAATAAAAGAAAGCAGTGCAGGAAACAAGAGAACAC
>BPVZ01000016.1:2644396-2651691 GCA_020521535.1 Rubroshorea leprosula
CAAAGCCATTTCTCTTATAATAGAAGTAAGGGGTTGAGCTGTTTCATCCGCAATTTCTCCCACACCATTAGCATGGTGCCCTGCCATTTGGCTTGCGTTTGCCTCGAGATCTCCAGCAACATTATCATTGTGTCCCTCTACCTGGCTTGCTCCATTAACAATAGTCTCATAACGCTCCTAGTTTCCTACCATCTTGTTGCCAACTATATACTGTGTATTTACAATAAAGGTTTCATCTAATAGATCAAGATCATCTGGGCACCTTGAGTGTTCTAATTCAACCTTTAACCACGATCCATATCGACAAACAATTTTACCTCCACCATCTTTCATACTATTGGTAATTTCACAGCTATGATCAAGGTGTCCTAAGCAGCCACAGACAAAACAAAATTCTGGAAGCCGTTCGTATTTGATTCGAAGTTTCTTGCGTTTTGTAATCGAGATCTGAGAAGTTTTAAATCTTCTTAAAGGATGATTCACATCCAAATTAATTCGAACTCTAATTGCCTTGTGAAAACTGTCATCAAATTCCAAAACCTTCCCCAAAGAGTTCCCAATTATGAGTCCAATTTGCTCTGACTGCATACCAATAGGAACATCAAAGATTCAAACCCAAAAAGGATTTGTAGAAAGATTCTACTGCTCCGCTGTTAAAGAGGCTTGAAACCGTTTAAAAATTAGTAGTGAATTACTAAAGTTCCAAGGTCCTCTGTGAAGAGCCTTGTTGAGATCCCCAATTTCAAAAAATTGAAACAGATAAATTTTGTCATCAATTTAAGAAATTATAAAAGCCTTCCTAGTGTTCCAAGCAACCATTAGCGCATCATGAAGCCCATTCATATTGGTCTTTTTTCAGGATAGCATCTTCCCCACTAATCGTAGATTTCCTACCTTGGGTTCATCAGGTTTCCGGAGCGAATGCAAAGGAAGGATACCGTCCTCATCTTCTGTGAGATAGACCCGATTAAGCATAGATCCAAGTTCTTCCTCTGCCATTCGGATCACACACCCACACAACCACCAATAGCAAGGAGATTAAAACGACACCCAGGACCAGATCTGCAGTCCTTGGTATCCAAGGCCGTGCCCCTGTGTTAGAGTATTGCAAACAAAGCAAGAGGGAAATCGAAGGAAGAGGAATCAAGGATATGCAGTAGGAAAGGGAAGGGAAGTAGTGGGGAAGGGAAGCAGTGGGGAAGGGAAGGAAATGTGGCTCTACAAACCAAAAAAGGACCTGAAAGAGAAATCCCACTGCCAGTAAAAACCCTAAAGTTTCAAAGGACAAGGGAAAAGGATGATTAATACTAAGACTTTGGTTTCAATAACTTTTGTGATTCAACATATATGTGATTGGAATATATGTGCCCCCAAGTGAAAGATCAGAGAAATTATTGTTTTTTTTTTTATTAAAACTCTTTTTTGGTCACTCTATTTTAATAAAAAAAATTTAATCCTTCTAGTCAAAAAAATCTCAATTTGGTTTTTAAAATTTAAAATTTGACTCTCTTTTTAGCCTCTCTCTTATCTTTTTGTATAAATATTATATTAGATAACAGAAATTTTAAAGTAGAAAGATTAAAAATGGGTTTTTTTTTTTAAGTGGAAAGACCAAAGTTAGGTTTTTTTAAGTAAAGAGACAAAAAAAGACATTTTTTTTTGTCATTTTAATCAATATTTTAGAATTTTCATTATCTAAGGTGTCATATGTGTAAAAAATAATAAAGAGATTGAAAAAATGTCAAATTTTAAACTTTATAAACTAAAAAACTAATTTTTAAAAAATTAAAAATAATTTTTTTTGTTAAAATAGAGGAATCAAAATAGAATTTAAACCTTGTTTTTTCCACAACGTCCATAATGGAAGAGAAATTTGGAATCATGGAAAAACCAATAGTTAAGTGATTTGGCAAATGGGTAAAATGATTCTTTGCAAGAGAATGTATTGAATTGAAGATTCTTATCTACATAGGCATAGGGAAGAGCACATATGTACATGTGGAAGTGGGCAACGTGCTGTCACACATAATCCAAACTCATGAAAAACAGTGGATTACTTTGGACAACAGGCAGAGGAATAACATATGATGCCACGAGGACGGCTGGGTGAAACTTTTACAGTGACAAAGGTAACATTCCTGACCAAGAACCAGAACCAGAACCAGAACCAGGTTCCATATATATATGCATGCTTTGCTTTAATGGAATAATGTTATTATTATTATATATAATATATTGTCAAAAATGGGTATCTGAATGTGCGTCATGTGGGCTTTTGGGTAGCTCCCACTTCCACTACTCCTCCCCAAAAGAAAAGAGCATTAAATAACTTTGATAAAAGAGCCACTTCTCTTTTTTCTGTCTTTTCCTCCAAGTCAAAAGCAGGTATTTTGTGGGTACAATATCTAAATTTATTTTTAAAGTATAATAACAAAGATGAATTCACTTTCAAATAAAAAATAAAAATAAATTTATTTATAAAATTTTTAATTTAGATAAATTATCTTAAATTTAACGTATGACATCATTTAATATCAGTAATTTGTTAATAAATTAATAAATTATTAATATTAAATAATATTAAATTAACAAATTATTGATGTCAGATAACATCATACATTGAATTTAAGATGATTTATTCAAATTAAAAATTTTATAAATACATTTCTCTTTATTTTTTATTCAAAGATGAATTCATCTTGTCACTATATTTTAATGGTGAATTTGTATATTCTGCGTATTGTGAATTATTGTAAGCAAATCATGGCATATTGGTGTGACTCCACCTCGAAAAAGAAAAAAAAAATGGAGTGGGGGGTTCAGGTTGTCAGAAGTGGGATTTGAACCCACGCCCTCTTTCGAGGACCAGAACTTGAGTCTGGCGCCTTAGACCACTCGGCCATCCTGACGCTGATGTAAACAGTTTTTCAGAAAAACAAGAATAAATATAGTTTCGGAAAACCTATCTCTCCATTACAAGGTTAAATTCTAATTTGGTCCTTCAACTTTAAGGTTTTATATAATTTTCATCCCCTAGTTTTTTATGTACTTGTTTAGTCCCTTAAATATGAAAATTACATTTTTTAATCATTCTATCAGTTTGTTGATTAAATTTATCTAAATTTATACATTTTATCTCTCAACTTTTAATATATACATATTTTTCATCCCTCAATTTTAAATTAAGGGATTAAAAATATATATATTTAGATAAACTTAATAGACAAACTAATGAAAAGATTAAAAAAAATTATTTTTCATAAATAAGAGACAAAGTGCATAAAGAATTAAGAAATGAAAATTATGCAAAACTTTAAAATTGAAAGACTAAAATTAATGTTTAACCTTATTAAAATAACCTACCTCCCAAAATGGTGAATGGAAAATTTGCTTTACCGTCAAATTGTTCTAAACCATAAAGCAATAATGCTTAAATCAGACCATTTTGAACCGTAGAACAATACCCCATAAATCAGAAACAAGGCTCCTAATATTTGGTCTCTCTTCTCGTTAAAAGATTCTTATTTTACAATTTAAATTATAAAACAACAAATTGATAATGAATTACCCTCAACCGGTAGGTTTTCAACTAAGTAGGTGCCCGAGACCCCCTGCGGCTGTCCACCCCATGTCCACCAGACTGGGGTTCAATGCCCTTTGAGTCCACCTGCCTCCTCCTAAAAAGTATCCCGATTGCACCAGCTCAAAAAATAATAATAATTAATAAAAAATCAAGAATTAATCTTGAGGTAAAAGAGCACCTGTCCTCCCTTAACTTTTTAATTGTTAACACAAAAAATCAAGAAGTATTCACTGCAACAAAACAGAGTGATTCATGATGTATAAGATGAATAAAGAGAACTAACGAAACAGTATGAATCTACAATACAAGGCAAGCCGGGAAACAAAGGATTCACACCATAAGTAAAATCTTAGCTAGCATTACAGCAACAAGTTTGTGTCTCCAACATTACTGAAGGAGCGGGGCAATGCAGTTATAAATGTTAATACATCCATGCAGCTATTAAGATTTACAAACACTTATATGAGGGACTGCTTTTGATCAATCCCTGTTTATACTGTGAGGTAATACACTCTAATTTTGGGTGAGTGCATAATCCAAGCCATGACATTGCAGCGACGTTCTCTTCTTCATGAGCAGTTTGTGTCATAACTTGCAAGACCAAGCAACTCTGGACCTTCTAGTCGCGGGTTATTCTCGAAGCTACATAATACATCAGAACAAAATAAAGAAGAGTTACTTTGGCCCCAGCAAACCAGAACTATTTATTAGCTATTGATAATAGTAAGCAGGGAACAGAAAGCAACAACTCTCGATCCTTCATGGTGCACCATAAAGAGTAAAAGAGATAAGACGTGCATAATGCCCATCAGTGACAGCAGGCCAGGTTCTAGCATAAAATTACCACGAATAGCTCTTCTATTGAAAAAAAATCAACTGAATATAATTCATTGTTTTCTAAAACATAATAGTACCAAATGTCATATACTAGGGTGGTTTGTTCAATGCCCTTGTCCAAACAATGCAGTTTACTGTATGCTACAAAAAGATTCTTAGCTCATGACAAAGATGCAGATGGAACAAAATACTAAAGTAAAAAAAATTACATATTTACTTTCATATGTATAGAAGAACACAGAATTTGGTTACAGCAAAATAATAACAATTGTAATTTATAATGCAAAAGATAAACCAAAAAAAAATAAGACATAAAAAGAAGAAACCAATCCTAGAATCCATCATAAGCAAGGTAGAAGATATACAAGTGTCCTTTTAAGTGTCACAAATCTGAACTTATGCATAAACATGTTTATGCTGGGTAAACAACAACTACATGGCAATTGGAAATTAACCAAAGAGAGAAAATTATTCATTTAGTGGGGGCAGATAAAGAGAGAAAGAAAGAGATTACTTGTTGAGAGGAATGTGCTCAAATGGTCCACTGGTAGGAATTGTTCCACACAAATCATTCTTTGAGACATCCCTGGGGAAAGAAGCCAAATTTTCAATCACTATAATACTACCACGGCAGAAAGTAATACCATTACTTTATTTACCATAGATAACTTACACAACTTTGAGACTGGAAATGCCAACAAGTTCCCTGGGGATTTGCCCAGTCAATCGGTTGTCATTTAGTCGCCTGTCAAATCAAACAATGATCAGGTATGGAGCAGCAAACGGAGGTCACCATGCTATATAAATTAGTTAGCTGTGAGAAAGGGCCAGAAATAGCTACTAAGCTAGACACTCAGTCTAAAATATGAGAACAATCAGTGGAGGATGAAACTGAAACCTAATCTCAGTGGCACCAAGGGACATCCCATGAGATTGATCAGGTTATTACTCCTACACCCTGAATTCAAACTTCTAGGTAAATCTATTATCTGATTCATTCTTCAAACCAATCCTAAAAGATAATGCAAACTTGGAAAAATTAACAATAAAAGACTACAATATTTATGCTTTAAGAAACTCACAAGAAGACAAGTGACTTCAATTTCCCCATTGATGGAGGAATTGTCCCCGAGATGTTGTTATTATACAAATCCAAACTGATAAGGTTCCTCAAGTTGCCAAGCTCAGCAGGGATAGTTCCTTGAATATTATTTTTGTAGAGCTCCCTGAATTGTGAAAGAGTAAAGGTTCTCAATTTAATAGCTGAACATCAACAAGAAATCATAACCAATATCGAGTAGCACTTTAAGACAAGCACTCTCCATATCTAATAAGCAAGCATTTCAATCTATATATATATATATATCAAAATAGAGCATGCAAACATTTGCAAGAGCTTCACACATTAACAGGAAAGAAAATATCAAAACAAAAGATGGAAAGAAGATCGAGTTAATGAACATACAAATACTGCAAATGCTCAAGCTTTCCAAGTTCCGGTACCAAATGTCCAGACAGGTTTGAGTTACCTAAATCCCTGCAAGAAAGATCATAGTTTAATTTAAATTAAGATATCAGAATCACCCAAAAAATTTCAATTAATGGATAATCGTTTCCAAAGTAGGACTCCATCATGCATAGTTTCCCTCGGAAAATCTAAATTTTCACCATACACCCAGAAAGAAATAGCAAATCAAGAAATTTGGATTTCCACTCTTCATCAATCAAAAGTCATAAAAAAACCAGCACAATATATGAGAAGTTCAACAGCTAAATATGATCCCAATACACATAAGGGATATGTAGAGCAACTAAATCATGTTCAAAAGGTATAGTTATTTCTAATCCCACCCCCCACCCCCCAACAGTTACCATGGTTTTGGGTCTTTATCGCCATTTTAGGGCCCCTATTTCTAATAATTGCTAAACATTGATTAACTTTAATCGTACGTGCTAAACTAATTCAACAGTTCCAATCAATTCATCATTTTTCCCCCAAAACATGTCTAAATAAAAACAGACGCTAAATTCAGTAAAAGAACCCAATTGAACCTAAGTATCATCACAAGAAGTAAAGCAACCCAAGTAAAAAACACGAGAATTCAAGGGAAAAAGCAACAGATCGTCGTGAGGTAGAGAGAGGGAAGGGGAGAGATTGCATACAGTCTCGTAACGCGGTTGTCTTGGTTGCAGGTGATGTGAAACCAGGTACAGGGATTAACAAGCGTCGGATCCCAGCTCTGCAACACGTTATCCGGATCGGTCAAGCTCCTTCTCAAGGTGTAGAGCGCGTCTCCTTCGGAGTTGCCACACACCAAGGGGATCAGAGTTAGAAGAGTTGTGGTGGCTGCAGAGAGAGTCCACAACCAGGTCGGTGGTGCCATGGGTGGTGGTGGTGGTGGTTTGGCAGTGCCTCTAGGGTTAGGATTTATCGCTGCAAAGACGAAGACTTTTTGGGGAAATGGAGAGAGAGAGAGAGAGAGAAAGAGAGAAAGTGAAGGTCAAGATTCTACCAAATTTCTAAAAGATGAAGATCGGCTTTGGAAATAGCAGAGAAATATGTGTACTCTTTTTCAATTTTCAAATTAGAAATCTTTTTATCTTTACCTTTGTTCTTGGTTTCATAAAGGTTTTTTCTTTTTCTTTTTTGCTTTATGGTCTCAAAAAATAGAAATAGTGCTTTCAAAATTATTTAAAGAAATTTATGTATTACAATTTAAATTATATATTATCAATAATTTAAATAATTTAATAATTATCTTTTTTTTGGTTAGAAATAAAAGATTTTAAATTTAAGTCCTATGATATAAGGGATAAAAAATAATTATTTTTTATTATGTAATTATGATAAAAAGTTTATATATTAAAATTATAA
>BPVZ01000016.1:2651791-2662848 GCA_020521535.1 Rubroshorea leprosula
ATTAAAAATATTAAATAAATTTTATAAATGTTTTTATTATTTATAAATTGACCTAAAATTTTACAACATTTTTTTTTTGTAGTTTATTACAATTTAGGATGTGTTTGAGCAATTTTAATGCATTTTGAGATTAATTTTTTTAAATAATTTTAAAATTATATTTTAGTATTAATTTAATACATTTAAAATATATATTTTTTAATACAAACCTCAAAACTTAAATCATATGATTAAGTTATAAGATTTTTTTTTAATATATATCACTTTTGTTGTTGGTTTCTTTCCTACTCCACTAAGACAAAGTGCTTGAAAGTTGAAAAACACTTTGATTCCACTCGAAAATTTCCTTCTTTCTTTCTCAATTTTTTAGTAGTAACTGCGTTAGCATTTTGACTTGTATGGGTTAGGATGTTGGCACTAAATAATATATATTTAATCTTGGTAAAATAAATCTTTTATACCATCAACAACCTAAATAATTTAACGATAATTTTTTTATTAAAAATAAAAAATCTTAAATTCAAGTCGTATGATATGCGAGTAGAGTGAAATAAAAGATGACAGATGTTATTTCTCATTGTGCAACGAACATAAAAAAAAAAATCATTCATACTAGAATTATAAAATTTACAAAGAAGTAATCCTAGCAAGTTTCTAAACAATTGAACCTTTTTTTGTACAAGTATAATTCAAATAACAAGGGTATGTGGAAGTGACTTAGGTGAATAAACTTTTTTTTTTTTTGTCAACCAAATTGCCATAAATTCTACTTTGTTGTTGGATTAGTTTAGGGAATCTCTACAGCTCCATCCCACTTTTGAAGTACATTCTTCAAATCTTACAATTGGTATATCACCACCTCTTAGAAACTTGTCCTTGAAAATTACTATTTGCCTTTTGCAATTAACTATGGCTAAGGTTTAGTAACAAAAAGGGGACAAACGGACAACAGAATTTGAATCAAAACTTTTTAACTCCTTTTTTTTTAGTTAAGAAGTTCGAGAAACAATTCATTCACTTTCTTTGATCTTGAATGATTTAATTAGGGATAAAATCATGTAACCGTATAAAGGAAGATCTAATAAGATGGTACAAAAATATTCATAGTGGAGGAATAACTTTGTGGAATGTCAACAAGAGTTGATTATCATTGTGTCTAAGTGGAGAATCAAAAGAACAAAATAATGATGGTAACAAATTCAAAACCTTCAAACAACATCATACTGTTTTCCTTTTTAATATAAACATCATGGTGCTAATGTATGAGACAACTACAATCATTCATTCCATGGAACATGATATAATTTATTTTTTTTTACTATCCCCTTCTATTTGGAAACAATATTGGGTCCTAACTTATTCAAAGTTGAGGTAGGTTGAAACTTATAAGGCAAAAGTTTCATAATACTTATTTTTCTATTTACAATACTTAAATTCAAAATTTTATTTAAGAAAAACAACATCATACTGTTTTCCTTTTTAATTTAAACATCATGGTGCTAATGTATGAAACAACTACAATCATTCATTCCATGAAACATGCTATAACCTTTTTTTTTTTACTAGCACCTTGCTATTTGGAAATAATGTCCAGCTTTGACCAATATAGTCAAGTTGAGTCGAACCCTATAAGAAGGAGCTCTCATGATATGGTTTTTTTTTTTTTTTTTACAAAAGTAAAATTTAAAATTTTATTTAAAAATTTTAATTTCGTTTTATTTATATCAACAAATCTTTGAAAATATGCTATAACTTTAAAGACCCAAGAAAGAGCACTATGATCATGACCCATAAATGTCTTGAGCAAAGCCCATTTTTATTGCTCTACTATTGGGCCAAAGAAATACTCTATCCTTACAGGCCAATAGCTAAAAATACAATCCATCGACTTCCGGCCCTTTTCTACAGGCAGTTAGTTAGTCCATAGACTCCCGGCCCTTAAAATACTAGACTTCTTACGGCCCAATAAGCCAATAACTAACTTTTTTTTTTCACTTTGATGAAAGTTTTTTTTTTGTTTAAATATGTATGATTCACCTATCTCACTTGCTAGCATCTGTGAATGGGTATGGATTATTTGTTTAATGTTATCTGATTATTGTGATCCTAAAGTGCACTTTGTATTGAAAGCATGCATTTAAAGGAAATTAAATTTATGTTTTAGTCTCAAAACTTAAAAACTATACTTAATTTATGGATGGGGTTATTCTCATATCATAAATAATTAATGTCACAGTCTTTTTAATGTAATTGTCTATTATACTCTTATATTATACTTTTTTTTAAATTATATATATTTTTTGTTTCTTAATAAACTAGAAAGTATAATGGTCAATTAAAATAAAATGTGTGGTATTAGTAATTGAAGGTGTAGTAATAACATCACTAAAATGATACTTGTTTATTCGTAAATCTAATTTTTAAAAATTGAATTTGTGTTATAAAAGAAAGTCAAAAGTTCATTTCTAATATGTTTTGTTTGAGGAAAGATGAAAGGTAATGACACAAAGGGTTTGTCTAAAAACTTAAGTTAAAAATGTTTTAAATGCACATTTTATGCATTAATTTGCATAAAAAATAAAAAATAAAACATTAACTTTAGCATATGTGCCATGTAGATATTTTTAATTGAATAATTTATAAAATTAATGTCAATCTTTGTTTTTTCAATATATGTTAATAATAAAAACGTGATACTATATAAAAGAGATTAAAGTAGTTTTATTTTTACTCTTAAAAACATATTATTTTCAGCTCTTTTTATTGAAAATTTATTGAAATATTTTAGTTTTTGATGAATTTTTCAAAAGAAAACCAAAAGTCTATTTAATAAAATATTATATAAAAAATCAAAATAAATTTATTTTTATTTTTAAAACATATCATTTTTAGTTTTTTTTTTGTTTAAATTTTTTTAAAAGTTTAACTCACAAATACTTTTCTTACATCATAAATAATTACTTTTATGTAAAATCACATATGAATCACTATGTACATGTATCAATTTATTTAGTATTACTTTCTTCTTCTTCTTTTTTGCTAATAACCTAAATAATTCAAGGATAATCTTCTTTCGTTAGAAATAAAAGATCTTGAATTCGAGTCACATGACACACGGGTAAAGTGAGATAAAAAATAAAAAAAAAAAGATTGTTTCTTGATATGCAATTAATATAAAAAAAATATTACTTTTTTTTTTTTTAATTTTAACATCTATTTAATGTCACTTTCCTTTTTCTTCTTTATTGAGCATCCCTAAATGGCCAAATATTAAAAGCTGCATAAATTACCTTAAAAGAAAATAAAGTTAAGCCCTATCAAAATTCACAAAATCTCTTCCTATTATAAAATCCGTTAAAAAGGCCGATACTCAAGGAAAGGTAATATCAGCCAAACGAACGGTCCACAATCCATCTTGACATTATCAACAACAATCAACTAAATCAACGGCAAAAACTAGAAGGACCATACTAACTCCAATGCACTGCGTTGCATAGGATACACTCAACCAGAATACTAAGCGGTCCCTTTAGGAGCTGATATCACTGAGAGCGAACCAAAAGAGAGAGAGAAAGGAAAGAGTAGCGTTGAAACCTCACAGTCACCGGAGTAAGTTCTTCTCTCTGTTTTTCTAGGGTTAGGGTTTCGGTTTCTTCTCCGTTTTCCCTCTTGATTTCCGGTACCGGTTCTCTTCTCTGGTTCAGGAGGCCGTCGACGGCAGCGCCGACGGTTTCTGGAAATGGTTTTTTTAGGCTTATTTTCTTCAATGCTGCTCCGATTTCGCTGATTTTTAGGTTTTGTTTGGGTTATTTCTTGATTTTAAGTATGATCTGAGATTGTTTACCACTTTTGGTTTCCGGTTTCGCAGAAACCTTTCGTGTTTTACCAGCACTTTTCCCTATTTTTTGTTTCGGTTTTCTGGAAAAATAAAATACTCCGTTCGGTGTGGTTTTTTGAATCCCGTTTCTGTACTTTTTTTTCTCGTCACTTCAGTAGCCTTTTAACTATTTCTTTATTATTATTATTATTATTATTCCCTTTATTCTTATTTTCTAAGTTATACAAATTTGATTTTGTCATTATGACGTTTTTTTTAATATTCTAAAAATATTTTTTAATGATTTTTGTGTGAATGAATCTCTTTATTTTTCCTTTTTATTTTAGTATTTTCTGGGCGAATCTTTTTAATTTTTTTTTATTCTTTCTCGGGTATATATCTCCAGTTCTCTTACTATTTATTTTGATCTGTGCTTATTTCTATATTTTTCTGCTTTTTTTCTGTTGCAGCTGTTCGCAAGCATTAGCTCTTTACTTAGGTAATTAGCTCTGTTATCTTACTATTCTTTTACTGCATGTCGGTTTTTTTCAGCCATATGAAAAAACCCAAACTCATAATTTAGGATATTTAAGGGTTTTTCGTTTTGATTTCCGATTTCGCAGAAACGTTTCGAGTCTGTGTTTTACCAGGAGTTTTCTGCTTTTTTCTTTCCCCTATTTTCTCCCTTTTTTCAAAGATAAAAATAAATTGTTCCGTCAGTTGCGGTTTTTGACTTTTTGTTTGGCTTCAGTAGCCTTTTAAACTATTTTCTTCTATTTTTATTTTATTTTGATATTTTTTTAAAAAAATTCTTTTTAGATCTTCAGGTGAATCACCTTATTCTATTTTTTATTTATTACTTTTATATTATTTTTCTCGATTAGATATATACTATTTTGAAAATAGATTTCTGGGTTGAATTTAAAACCCCTCGAGTAGTTGTCCTTCTATTTCCTCATACAATTTTTTACTTGGATCCGTACTTGTATCTGTTTGTTCTGTGATTTCCTTTGCTTTAGGGTATGGATTCAGAAGGGAATGGGGAACATGACACATTGCCGCCTCCCCCACCTGTGTCACCAAATGTTGTTCCGATTCGGGCTGAGCCAGAACCACAGCAGCTCAAGAAGAAGCCATTGCGCACCCCTATTCCCAGAAAGGGTTTTGGTTCCAAGGGGCAAAAGATACCTCTTCTTACTAATCACTTCAAAGTGAATGTCTCTGCTGTTGATGGCCACTTTTATCACTATAGTGTATGTCTCTCACGTGGTTGTTTCTTTTCTGTTTTCCCTTCTCGTTTCCTTTTTCTATCTTTAACATGCTGACAAATTCATCTTGTTTTTTTTTTATGTTTTTTTGTTATTGATTTGACAGATCGCAATTACTTTTGAAGATGGCCGCCCTGTTGATGGAAAGGGTGTGGGTAGGAAAGTTATGGAAAAGGTGCATGAGACTTATAGTAGTGAGTTGGGTGGTAAAAACTTTGCTTACGATGGTGAGAAGAGCCTGTTCACTGTTGGTGCTTTACCAAGCAACAAAGTTGACTATGATGTTGTGCTTGAGGACATTTCATCAAATAGGTTGACATGCAATTTAATTTCCAATACGGTCACATGTTTTTTCATGTTTGATCTAATTCAGTTGAGTTGAATTGTTTTGGGATGTAGGAACAATGGCAATGCAAGCCCAGATCACTTGGATAGTGTCAATGAGAATGATAGGAAGAGATTAAGGCGGCCATACCGATCCAAGACCTACAGAGTTCAGATAAGTTTTGCTGCTAAAATTCCAATGCAGGCTATTGGAAATGCTCTCCGTGGCCAGGAGTCGGAAAACTCACAGGAAGCCTTGAGGGTTCTGGATATCATTCTGAGGCAGCATGCAGCTAAACAGTGAGCGAAATCATGTTGTGTGTGCACATGTTCTCATTTTTTATGATGTGTTTGATACTAAATCTGAATCTGTCTGGACTATCACAGAGGATGCCTCCTTGTTCGTCAATCTTTCTTCCACAACGATCCAAAGAACTTTGCGGATATTGGAGGTGGTGTCCTTGGCTGCAGAGGGTTCCATTCAAGTTTTAGAACCACTCAAGGAGGCTTGTCTCTGAATATTGGTTGGATAGTTTATCTGTGATCCTTTGTATAATCTTGTTGTCCTTTGCACAGTTTGTTTGCCTCACTTCTTGTATCCCTTTTGCTTACAGATGTGTCCACTACCATGATAATTCAACCTGGTCCTGTGGTGGATTTTCTGATTGCCAACCAGAATGTTAAGGATCCATATTCACTTGATTGGGCAAAGGTATTTGAAATCTGTCTGTTTCTGTTGCTTGCATATCTTTGTTTCTTTTTAAGCTTTATTGCTTTTTCCTGGTAACAGGCTAAACGTATCCTCAAGAATCTAAGGATTACAGCAAGTCCATCAAATCAAGAGTACAAGATTACTGGATTGAGTGAGAAATCCTGCAGAGAACAAATGTAGGCTTTTCTGAAGATGTCATTTTTTTCTTTAACATTGCTGTACAGGATATTAAATTTGATCTCTTTTATCATGTTTTAAGTTCTGGTGATGCTCTAATTGGGCCTTTCTTTTCCTTGTTCTTTTGCTTCTAGGTTTGAATTGAAGCAAAAAAATGCAAAGGAGAATGGTGAAGCCGAGATACTTGAAGTCACTGTTTATGATTACTTTGTTAACTATCGCAAGATAGATCTGCGATATTCTGCCGATCTGCCATGTATTAATGTTGGGAAGCCCAAGCGCCCAACCTATATTCCTCTTGAGGTAATGAATTCATTGTTGCTTTGTTGTTTCACTGATTATTGTACAATGAATAATTATTGTTGTCAGTGTTTTTCTGAACCTTTTGCAATTTTGTAGCTCTGTTCATTGGTGTCTCTGCAACGTTACACCAAAGCCCTTAACACACTTCAAAGAGCTTCACTAGTGGAGAAGTCAAGGCAGAAGCCACCTGAAAGGATGAGTGTACTATCCAACGTGCGTCATCTGAGCTTTTGACTTGCATATTTTCTAATAATAATCTGTATTTCTTTTGATTTAAGTGTATTCTGCTTGTTACGCTTTATCTTCCCTAAATTTCTTGCAGGCTTTGAGAAACAGCAATTATGATTCTGAGCCGTTGCTTCGTTCAAGTGGGGTCTCAATCAGTTCTAACTTTACTCTAGTGGAAGGTCGTGTTCTGCAGGCTCCAAGGGTACATTTCTTAAATATTCCCTAGTGTGTTTTTTTTTTTAATGAAGTTAAATATTCATTGTTGATCTGGGTTTCTACATTCCTGGTTCCATCTGTGTTTGAATATGTTAGGATTATTATCGTAGTTGTTAGCTGACATTTAGCTTTAAAATAAATTCCTTCCCATTTCTGACAGTTGAAATTTGGCAATGGGGAAGATTTCTCTCCTCGGAATGGGCGATGGAACTTGAACAACAAGGTTTTTTTATCTTTCCCCCTTCTTTTTTCATTTGAATCTTATATGTGATAATTATTGATCTCCTTAAGTGCCCTTGTTTGGAAAACCCTTCCACAGAAATTAGTAGAGCCAACTAAGATTGAAAGATGGGCTGTTGCAAATTTCTCGGCACGATGTGATACTCGTAACCTAGTTCGGGAGTTGATCAAATGTGGACAAATGAAAGGAATTGTATAAGTCCTACCTTTTACCATTTTTATTTTCTGATACAGTGAATTAAGTACTGACACATTTAGGCGTTTCTGTCTTTTGTAGCACATAGATGATCCCTTTGATGTGTTTGAAGAAAACCCTCAGTTTAGGCGGGCCCCAGCTGTGGTGAGGGTGGAGAAAATGTTTGATGAGATTCAGTCTAGGCTTCCTGGAGCTCCACAGTTCCTCCTTTGCTTACTTCCTGAGAGAAAAAATTCAGATATTTATGGTATGAGCTGTCTGATCAAATCCTTTGTTTGCTATGACGTTTGAGCCTTACTCTAATAATAAGAAATTGATTTCATTGAATCCTAAAGGTCCATGGAAGCGAAAGAATCTTGCTGAATATGGTATAGTCACCCAGTGTATTGCTCCAACAAGGGTTAATGATCAGTATCTCACAAATGTTCTTATGAAGATCAATGCAAAGGTCAGCTACTGTGTTGAAAAGAAAAAATCTTATGGGAAACTTAGCATCTATTCTTCTGTCTACTATGTTGTTTCACCTCTTAATCTCTTTTAATTTGCCAACTTGCAGCTTGGTGGACTGAATTCATTGCTGTCAATTGAACGCTCTCCTGCAATGCCAATGATATCCAAAGTTCCGACCATCATTCTTGGAATGGATGTCTCACATGGCTCTCCTGGCCAGTCTGACATACCATCAATTGCTGCGGTACCTATTTTTTCACTAATTTGGCATGGTTCCTTTTTATTGTCAACCTTTTTGTATTGTTTTGTTTGAATTTCTTACTATTTATTATTCACTTCTTTTGTCATGGAGTGAAATTATTTTAAACCTGCTAAACATTGTAGGTTGTCAGCTCAAGGCAGTGGCCATTGATTTCCCGTTATAGGGCATCTGTACGCACACAGTCACCTAAGGTTGAAATGATTGACTCCCTATTCAAGAAAGTGTCTGACAAGGAAGATGAGGGCATTGTTAGGTAGGTTTTCTATTTTAGTGTACATGTGCAAATTACAATTGCAGTATTACCAAATTTGTGACTGCATATTCTGTTTGTAGCTTAACTAATGTGGGTCTTTTTTGAGTTTCAGGGAATTGCTGCTGGATTTCTACACAAGTTCTGGGAAAAGAAAGCCAGATCAGATAATCATATTCAGGTTTAAATTTATTCTGCTATTCTGCACATATACAGACACTCTTTTAAGTAGTCTGTTCTGTTTCAGTCTTTATTCAAATTGCCATGTATGATGTCTTGTAACTGAATTCTGTTTTTCTAAGGCTGTTTTGCTACTTTTTACATGATTTTGCCTTTCCATATTATTTTGTATTTTTAGGGATGGTGTTAGCGAATCACAATTCAATCAAGTTCTTAATGTTGAACTTGATCAAATTATTGAGGTATTGTGTTTGAAAGTGAAATTATCAATTATGATATAATTTTTTTCATGAAAATAAAGAGGACTTCTTGTGATTAATGTGACTGGTGAGAAACTTCATGTAAAATTTTCTAGGCATGCAAGTTCCTGGATGAAAACTGGTCTCCAAAGTTTTTGGTGATTGTTGCCCAGAAGAACCATCACACAAAATTTTTCCAACAGGGAGCTCCTGATAATGTTCCACCTGGTGAGGAATAATTCATGATTTCATGCAGATCCCACTCGGAAGCTCTTGCACTCTGCTGGATTTAACCCTTGTGGTAATTGGCTTTATTGCAGGAACGGTTATAGACAACAAAATTTGTCACCCCCGGAACAATGACTTCTATCTCTGTGCACATGCTGGAATGATTGTGAGTATTGATTTTGTTTGTTTTTTTAATAGAAGTTGATGAATTTATGATTTACATGTTCTTGCTTCGCAGACAGACAAGCTTAATTTTGTAGAGTGAAACACATGGTAAAGTTGTAATAGTGGATATATACCATGGGATTGTAGTTGTCCTTTTTGGCCATTTTAGTTTAGAATTATTGACTTTCGTCTGTTAGAAAAGTTTTAGGCTTGCTTTTTGTCCCTACCTTTTGCTTCTCTCTGTCCTCTGTGTGTGTCTGGTTGTGGTATTTAATCCTGTGCCAATATATAATATGCTCATCTTTCATTGATAAGAAAAGAACTCGTCTCATCTTAAAGCTTTGTTATTTGTGTTCTACATGCAGGGAACTACGAGGCCTACCCATTATCATGTGCTACTGGATGAGGTGGGCTTCTCTCCAGATGACTTGCAAGAACTTGTCCATTCTCTCTCCTATGTGTAAGTATATTGTTAAGTGGAGTAGTTGCTTACTTGATCTTTAAAGCTTTAGAGACTATTAAATCCTTACAAACTACCATTTTATTGCAGGTATCAGAGGAGCACCACTGCCATTTCTGTTGGTAATATGCTGGTCTATTTAAATAAATGACAATCATTAAACAGCTGTCCCATGATCATTTGATCTTGTTTTGTTTTCTTTTGAAAGTTTCTTTTTTTGGGTTTATCAAGTACTTTTGAAATTGAGAGAGACATTACGAGGACAACAGTTTGTAGTCCATTTTCTAATCTTGCTTTGGGTATTATGAAATGAGATTATTTACGTTGTCAATCTAGTCAATAACTTCTCATTACTCTCTGCAGTTGCCCCAATATGCTATGCCCATTTGGCAGCCACCCAGATGAGTTCATTTATGAAGTTTGAAGAGTCATCTGAGACTTCCTCAAGCCACGGTGGGATGACGGCGCCTGGACCTGTTCCCGTCCCTCAGCTGCCTAGGCTGAAGGATAATGTTTGCAATTTGATGTTCTTTTGCTAGAGGCTTTACAGCCTGTTACCCCAATGTGCATGGACACGGTTTGTACAGCTTTAGTTTCGGGCACAAGCCACATGACATGAAAAAACCCTTTTGGGAAAACTCAGGTTCAGCATTGGCCCTAGGATGAGGCCTTTATTTAGTTCAGAGGTGATGCCCTGGTAGTGTGATATGCGTCACTTGTTTTGACTTAGCTCCTTTTTGGAGGTTATATACTCTTGACTTGTTAAGTTAACGTGGCTTGTTCTTTTGATCGTCTCATTTGCTTTTGCAGCAATTTATAGTTTCTAATAGTGCTAAATATGCTTTTTAGGAAAAATTCTTTATCCATCGTCAAAAAAAAAGGAGAAGAAAGAGGGGACAATTAATAGAAGTTCTATTAGAAAGTAATTGTTGTAAAAAAAAATTATTGTAAAAGTATTGTTTTTGTAAATAGAAAGAAAAATAAAAATAAAATAAAAATAATATGTTAACTTTATTAAACTTAAATGAGAAGTTTTTGTAGAAATATAAATTTTGAGATTTGTAATGAAATAAATAAAATATTATTTTGTGAGAAGTTGTATTATTTTTTAGAATTTTATAATGTTTGGTGTAGTTGAAAGTTATTGGAGCTCAAAGACTTTTCCACCAATTGTATCAAACATAACTTAAGTTTTCTCATATCAAACATAGCTTAAGTTTTCTCTCGTACAAGAATGTGATCCAGCCTAAAGCTGAGGCTAGCAACAAAACCAGTGGAGTATGGATGGAGAAGCTTGAGATTGAAGCAGAGGCAGATTTGGGAGGGGAATTACGTTGTAGTT
>BPVZ01000016.1:2662948-2678607 GCA_020521535.1 Rubroshorea leprosula
GGACTTGCAGAGCCAATCAATCACCCTCCCATTCGGTGGAGGGTTGGCTGCTGGCACTCTTTGAGCATGGCATTGTCACCACCACCAGCACTAAGGCAAGGGTTTTCCTCCAGGCTACCATTTTCACCACACTTTTCCCTCTTGAAGCTCTCTTGGTTTAAGTGCTACGGACGTAAGCAACCATTTTCATAAGATTTGCATTTGTTTGGGAGTCCAATGTCCTTGGTTTTCAGAATACGTGCAGATTTTGGCATCAACTGAACAAACCGGGTCAGAGAGTTCCATAGAAAATCCTAATCTATTATGATTGCAAATCTGTCAATCTCTGCTGCCGTGACTAAACAAGCCATCTTCTTCCTCAACCCCTCCATCTTCTCAAAACTCTTTCTTCCATACATCAGAATGAGATGGTACCCAGTTTTGGAAATGAAGTTGACACCGGTTTGGATCAAAGAAATTATTGTTTTAATTACGAAAAGAGGGGAAGAAATCAGTATTCTGAAAACCGCTTTGCGGAATTTCAATATATAAGATTTTCTCCTTGGAAAACCAGAGATATACAAGTAGGGATGGCAATTTACTTCGAAATTATAAAGTTACATGAGAATAGAGATTCGGAGATTTTTTTTTTTTTGAGGGACAAGGATGGAGAAAATTTTTTCCCCACAAAATTTTTAGGGGAATTTCTTCCACCCTATGAATCTTTGTGGGACTCATATATAATAAAAAATATATATAAATTTACATTTTTATAAATTATAACGTATTTACAAAAACATAAAACTCAATTAATTTTTACCTAACTCAACCTATATAAATTATATTATAATTTATAAAAATATAAAACCCAATTTGTTTCAAATTCATACTCTTTATACTGTTTTTTATAGATTTGTTGGACTATATATATTTGTTAGATGGTTGTATGTATTTGCTTATTTAAAATTTTTACTCTTTTTTTTATTTCTTTATATATTACCTTTTTTATGGTGTTTGTGAAATTTTTTGCATGCTTTTTATTTCTGTAATTTTTTATTTTTATATCTCCTGAATTACTCTATATAATATTCTAAAATTTATTTTTAAAAAAATGAAATGAAATTTTACAATTTTAATATTTAACGGACAATATATATATCCATAATGATTTATCATTTCCCAGAGAAATAAAGATGAAAGGTATTTTTTATCCTCTATAAAAAATTTCCGTAAAGATCTTCATCCCTACCAATAAAGATCCTTGTACTTGCCATTGATGAAAAAGCAGATGAGGGAATCCCTACCCCCCATGAGGATCCTTTGCCATCACTAATATGAGGAACCCAATTCGGAAGAACCTATAGTTGGAAAGTTCTGAATTTTAAAAACGCAATCTCACCAATAGGGCAAACTCAAAAGGAAGAATAAGAGTTTGAACTGATGTGCAAAGGTCAAAACTTGGCCATTTTATTGTTTAATTTTCAATGGTCAGTACAACCATAATTTAATGTTTTCTTTTTCTCATATTGAGCCTTGTTAGTTTTACCATATGTACAAAAATGCTGAGGGTAAGCTCAAATTAATGCACAACCAGTCAGCCACCTCCTCAAGCTTTGCAGGCAAGACTACTCAAGAAAACAAAAAAATGTTTCAGGATGACAAATTTCTAGGCCTCAGGTCAGGAGTCAGCAGCAGCAGCCTTCACAGACGTGGTGGGAACAATCCCCACTACAAATAGCGTACAAAAACTTTCTTTTCCTCCTTGTACAAACCAAATGAAACACACAGGTCATGAGCTCCAACTTCCTCCAGCTATAGGGTTTGGTTTTCAAAATTGTGAGAAGTAATTTGAACACCACTGGCTAATGGCTGTCCTCTTTGATGCTTGCACTCTTCTCCTTGGCACGGAAGTCATCCAAACTGCAGTATTCTTCTTTCAGCAACCTATCCAAATCTGGATGTTTCTTTAAAGGCTCTCTCTGATCGCGATAATGATGGAATGCCCTGTCAGATAATTCTAAGTAAATGAAAAGAAAAACAAGGGATGTGGCATAGGACTGGTCTGGAAAGAGAATGCATGTTGAAATGTGGCCTTGAGCTGAGAACTAAAACAATAGGAAAACGGAATAATTACCAATATTTTTCAAGACCATAAAGATTGCCTTTATGATAGAAGTCAAGGGTGAGCTGCTCAAAATCCTTGTATAGGTCCTCTCGATATTCCTTCTCCAAGCCATAACTGAAAAAAGAGGAAGAATTGGATAAAAAAAGCATATGAAATATATATCCAAAACCAATGAATGAGATAAATTCATCATAACAACAACAATGCCATGCAAATGAAGAAATTTAAGTATCAATGATACCTATAGAACCTGAAGAGACATTCTATCCCATAATTGTAATTAGCGGCAGCATCTTCAAGAGCAAATTTACAGAATTCATTATACATAGAGCGAACAAACATCTCTCGGAGGAAATATGACCAAAACCTGTACAATGTATTCATTTCCTGCATGCAAAACCAAAGGGCATCTCAAATGGACAAACAAATATATCATTACATATCTAGAGATACCACTTAAATGAAAAGGCAGAGCTTCTTATCCTATTCACCAGAAATCAGTCCTGAATTTCAACTGGAATATTGAACCAGCACACGATAAAAAGAAAACTTACTGAAAACTTCCTCATAAAAAAGATTGGACTTTAAGGGAGGTAGAAGTGAATACGAAAGGAATGGGCTTCCAGTTATGACACAAATATCACGTTTGGTTTAATTAATGGCTATTCTGTGGTTATTGCATGGAAATAAGGAAAAATAAAGGAAGACTGGGAGAGTATGGAAAGATATGAATACAGTGGGAGAAGCTAGACCACATTTCTCTATGCTTAGTTATTCCCACCTTATTCTGACTTCCTAGAACAAATAGATATTAATAATGCCATAGTTTTCCTCTATTGTCCCTTGTTTTCATGCAACAACCACGGAGTACCCATTCATTGAACCAAACATTACCTATGGGTCAATAAAATATTTTGAGAAAAAATTTCAGGTCTGAAACTTACCTCACTGCAGCCAATTCCCAATTTCTTCCTGTCATTTAGACAACGCTTATGAAATTTCAGGTACCTGAATATAAGAACAACTACTTGAGCTACCTTTTCTAATCAATACAAATAGAGGGGCTAATGTAAGATGTGCTGTATAGCACTTATATGCATCATGCATATAAGAAGCCTCATAATGCCCACATATCAGTTAGTGAGACCATGCAAAATAAAAATTAATGAATGAGGAAAAAGTTTATCATTCCTTACATCTGTTGCGTAAAACCATTCTCTTCTAACAGCCGATGGCTTGGATGCTGAAAAGGTGGGAATGACTTTGGTAGTGAACCCACAGGTGGGCTACTACCAGAGAGAAATCCATGCGGTGAACAACTCAACTTTGAAGGCCGAGGACTGTAAAATTTAAATTGGATTCGCATGAGCTCGGGAAAAACCTCAAAAGGTAGACATACATCCAAACTCTATCATTCAGTTATTTGTAGATTAAAAATGATTACTTATGAAACCAATAGTTGCATCATCTTTCACTCTCAAAAGCAAGATAAGTAACAACTAACATGTTAACCAAAAGAATTTTTAGTTGAACAAGCAGGAAGCCAACCGTCACATAAACTGACCCATAATTATCTGGAGGTGTTGAACCAAAGAAATATCCAACTGAATTGCTTGGTGGACTTTCAGAAATTATTCCAGAGTTATGACTGGTTCCATGATTCTTAAAGCTGCTAGAGAAAAATCTTTGCTTATGGAATGACTGTTGCTTGAAGAAACCTTTATTTTGCTTCCTTCGAGAATTGGCACTTCCTGACTCTTCAAGACCACCGTTTCCAGAAGCATGTTCACCAGTCTTCAATGATGATAATCCTGAGGCAAATCTTGGAGACTTTGAATTTCCATCTTTGTTCTCATGTATAAGGTTATTCTTTCTACGGCTAAATTGTTTACTTTTTAGTTCCTGCCAATAATAATTGTGTGCAAAGAATTTTAGTTTTGATTACAGAAATGCTAAAGAGGAGGAGCATATGAATAAATGCCAATTAAAAAAATTATAAAGAAAACAATAGGTCAACAACCTGTTCATAGAAGTAAAGCCCATCGTTTATTGCAGCAGCAAGTTCACTGGTGATTGATTTAGAATCTTGGCTGGCTGTCTCTGATCCTTCACAGATGCCATTATTCTGCATAATGGAAGAAAGTAGTCAGGGGTGCTACTGCAAGCAAACTGTTTCCTAGATTTTCACAGTATATTCAAGGATTTTGAAAATGGAGAAATCTATAGAAATTGTAGATAGATTGTTATATGAGATTTGCAAAATTAAAGGAGTGAGGCAAAAGATAAAAAAATCCCTAACCAAACCGATTACCCTTTTACCTGGGTGACAATTACAAGTCTCTGAACAGCCTTATCATTGACAACCATTTCATCATCTTCCTCATCCAATCTGGCAAAGAAAAAAACAACTATCAAGATGTTTGAGGAAACATTATTAGCATATAGGAGCTCATTTTTAGCATGAATATCAGCAGGAAGCAGGAAATAATAAGCAAATGTGTTTCATAGGGCACAGCCACAATCTGGAGATAACCTTACTATATTAATAAGGGCAAAATAGGATTTGATGGTCAGCAGTACTATTTCTGGCAACAGTTCTATATATTGTATAAGCCAATGAAACTTAATTGAGATGAATAAAAGAAGCACACCATCTATGCTGGGTTTTCCAACACAAGTAACTTAATGAATTTTGTTAACTTGAAAAACATCAACTACTTTTCCATCCTCTCAACTCAGGATTTCAAGAACAGAACCCTGTTGCACCTTCTCAAAAAATTCTTTTAATAAATCATAAATGACAACTTTATCTCTCCGTTAACTAACAGGATAGTCTCCTCATCACTCCTGATCATCCTCACCTGAACACTAACAAACCAAGGAACAGAAAATTTGATGAGACCACAAAATTTATTCAGTATTTTCTGCACAAAGAATCTTACTCCTTAATTCTTTTGGATAATATACGACCAAAACTTGACATTTGAGGAGTAACTAATCAGAAGGAAATGCATTCTGAACCAATATGACTACAAATCCATGCACTAAGCAGCATAGAATTGCATTTTGACAAGAAAGAAACGATTTTGAATCCTAAATCTGAATATATAGGACCTCTTTCATACAAAGTTTAAGAAAAAAAATTAAAATGAAGACACCAACTGTCAAAGTTTGATAAAATAACCAGAATCTGGACTGAGTATATCTCCCTTCGATTGGAAAAACATAAACCCATGACACATCTCAACATGATCTAATACTTCTTGAGCCCACTGGCCCAGAGCTGCCTTTCTATAAAATTATAATTTTTACTTAAGATTTCAAACCGGGAAGTCTCAAGCTCAAAAACAATTGGGTTGTGTACTCGGTAAAGGAAAAATTACATGGTTAAACAATAAAGTTAAATGTGCCACATAAACAGCAGAAAAAATTAGTACCTTCTAACTGGTGAAAAACCATCCTTCTTTAGTGTTTTCTGCTCAAGCTCTAGCTCTTCATCAAGCATAAATGTGTTTGCAAAATCATTTGACAGGTCACTATAATTTTGTACAGCCACATCAGATAGTAATTCCTGGCTTCTAATTCCATGGTCACTAATTCTAGCATGGTCACTAATTCTAGCATGATCAACTCTTTGTGACTCATTCACATCTGAGAATTTCATGTTGGATTCAGATATTGACTTTCTATCCAAGTCAGCACTTTCATCAGAAAACTCTTGCTTTTCAACATTTAACAAAACATTTGTAGTGTTGGGTTCACTGTTACTTTTACATGATACTGCTGAAGGATCTTGGCTCAATGATGTGCTCTCCAAAACTACATTATTCAATGGGCCTTCTACATTTTCTCCAGTATTTCCCCTTCGATCATCTTCATTGGCATTGGCATTCCCACAAGGGTCAGTTACATTGACTTGAGTTTCAGAATTGGATGCAGCAGTAGCATTAGCAGGAATCCACTTGAACCACTCATTACATCTCCGTATCTTGTCACCCTGAAACAATAACACCAAGTGAATGGCACAGATGTGGACCAAGAAAAAAAAGAGAATGATGCAGAGTGAGACTACTCACTAACATAATCCCTAATGCTTTAGTACTACTGCTATAGTTGGCAACTTGAATTGGCTCTAGAGATAATCTCATTTAGTCTTTTTTTGACTAGACAGAACACAAGAAAAATGTTAAGCTAGAAGTGGATGCACCCAAATCCACCAACTTGAATTGTAGTTATTTTAGCAACGTCAAAAGCCATACCCAAATTTTGTACAGTTATATAACTTTATGTTCATCAAGAATGAGAAGTTCATGATCTGACTTTACCTTGGTAAAAAATGTTAATTTTTGAAGAAAAAAAGTTTCTTTTTGCACAGAAACTTTCAACCAAAATTATCATAAAAATCTTGGATTGGACAATGCACAGCCTATTAACAAGATTAACCAGAAATCTCAGTAAGTCAATAACACAATTCTACTATATTTTGCTACAGAAGAACCTTTTCTTATTGTGATAAAAATAACCTTGTGCATTTCAAAAGCAGTGTTAGATAAATAATGCTAACATTTATTGAAATAGAAAATATGTTGATGCTGGCCAAAAAGAAACAATAACCA
Organism: Rubroshorea leprosula; assembly: GCA_020521535.1. Taxonomy (NCBI): domain Eukaryota; kingdom Viridiplantae; phylum Streptophyta; class Magnoliopsida; order Malvales; family Dipterocarpaceae; genus Rubroshorea; species Rubroshorea leprosula. The sequence continues at coordinate 2,669,669 of BPVZ01000016.1, forward strand.
AAACTATAGCTACTAAGCAATTTCAGAATTAATTAAAACCCAGTGTAGGCATGAAATCTGACCTGCACTTCCACAGTACTAGAAGTGAGCAGGGCATTGAGGATAAATGGTATGTCATTACACATTCTCTTAACCTGAGACTCAGAAAGTTAAGAATATTGATTCAGCTCAATATACTCTATTTTAACGTAAAAAGTAAGGAGAGGTGCATTGAAACATACCCTTTTAAAGTCTGCAATAGCAGATATTGCAACCCATCCTTGATCATTCATCAAGGAAATTAGGTAATGATCATTCTGAAGATTTTCATCACTGCCAAAGAAAAACTTATAATCAACAAAAAATAAATATACCATTTTAACAGATAAATACTGTTAGTAGATAATAAGGTGAAAATCTATAAGCATGATGAGGCTATCAAGAAATGGACGCCAACATGTGCCAGGAGGAGCATCAAGTCATTCACTCAAGATTTTCCCAAGCAGAGTTCGTAGAATGAATTGTTACACTGATGCTTGGTTCTTCAAAGAGTTGAGCATTAATAAGGGGAGGGAGAAAAAAAAAAAAATAAACAACATCAATTTAGTACTCCGAAGTTTCCAAAGACAGTCTTGAGCAGTGATACCAATACAATGCATAGTTGAAAAAGAAATTAATAAACAAAAGCAGCCTTTCTCCCATGTCTTACCTAAAATAATACTCAATTTGTTTTACAATATTTGCCCTCAATGCTACTGTCTCTGGAGGCAGCATAGAAGCCTCTGGACTCATAGGAAATGGAGCAAAACGTGGAAGATAAGGTGCCCTCATAGGGCCTGGAGTTGCAACAGGGACGTAGTATATGGGTCCTGGAACAGAGGATATTAATCACTTCTAACATAGTTCATTTTGATAATGAAACAAAAATAATCAGTGGTGCATTCACGATAAGGTAAGTAGTATCTAATACTGAGTGGCTGAAATGCATGCATTACCTTGCTGACAGAATTATGAATGAATTATAAGGCCAACAAAGCAACAAAAGATTTGAATTAAAGTACCATTATAGAGGGTAAAAATCATTACCCTGGATTCCAGGACCAATCATTACTGGACCAAGGAACTGAGGTCTAGGAAAAGGTCTTGATCCAATACCCTGTTGCATACGAACATTGTCTCTAGGATTAAGTGCTCTCTGATTATGCCAGGCAGGATTCCAATGGGAACTGGGTTCTTGCATGTTGGGCCTTCTATGAGAAAAACTGAGGGCATAAGGATCAGGATCTCCCCTTGGAGGAGGCTGTATGTTTCTGCTGGCATAAATGCCTTGAACTGGAGGGGCAAAGGTTTGCATTGTTGTCTCGGATCCAGGACGGTGTCCAGGTAAAGGTGGGTAAGCAAACCCAGGAATTGCAATGGGTGGTTGAGGTAACATTGCAGGAAAAATTGGTCCTAGATGTTGACGATGAGGGTATTGTACAGGAAAAGGTGGCACTGCATTTGGATTGCGCTTAGAGCCAGACCTTTGATGCCGTACTGAAGAATGTTTATGAGGAGGATTACTGTTTTCAGACCCATTTGACTTCTGCTGGCCTGCTGCTCCCTGGAAACCCACAAGAATAAAACTAATACTTAAAATTAAGCTAGAATGAAAAGATAGAACATTTAATGGATTAGATGAAGGAAAGATAAATAAATCAAGATTCATTGGTTAGGCACAATAAAATCCACAACAGACATGCACATATGCAATTGTACAAGAGCAAACAGAGAAGGAAGGAACAGAAAAAATGCATACAGGTTAAACTCAATATAAAATTTTGCTAAAACTTTTAATAAATAAAAAATTAAAAACACAATCTTTAAACAGAATCAAATACCAAAAAAAAAAAGAAAAAAAGTCACGATCTTTTTAGGCCATAAATAAAATTCAAGACTATATGACAATAATAATCACCAAAACTATTTGAGTTCAAGCTCAATACATGATTTTAAGAAAACAAATACAACCCAAAACAAGAATTAACCTGGGCAGTGGTTGGAGCAGAAGTGGCAGCTGGCGGGGTATTGCTTCGGTTATGGGCATCAGCAAGAGCAGGCCAAGACTCTGTTCCCATAACAGGAGCTTCAGCCGCCTTATCCCCGTCAATCACGGGAGTCTTCCATGGAGACTTCAACTCCTTGTGATCATCTCCAGCCTCATTCTCCGCCATCACCATAATCCCCCTTGAAATTCACCAAATTTAAGAATGGAATGAATGAGAGATTAGGGTTCTAATGGGTTTACGACAGCGGAGGAGTGGAGAAGAAGAAGAAGAAGAAGAAAGAGAGTTTTGAGTTTCAGACGAAGATTGATAGTTGCAGAAGTGAGGAACCCTTGTTTCCAAAACTGGAGTGGCGTTAGCAACAATTTTGGCTGTTTCCAGGAAAAGAGATTGGAGTGGATGCAGGTACTAGGTAGTGAACATTGGTGTGGAGATAAGAATTTAGGTTCAAAAGACCCAAAACCGTAGTTCATGATATGGGTCGGGTTACCGGTTACAGTCCGGGTCAAAGTTTTAAGATGTGTCTTCAGTAATTTTAGACTACCATCCTACTAAGATGTGAGGAATATTTTGGGTAGTTTAGACGATAAAATGTTTATTTATTTATTTATTTCTTTGTTATATAATAAGAGACAACTATCTCTTATTTTTTATTTCATTCTACTCATATGCTATGTGATTCGAATTCAAGACCTTTTACTTCTAATAAAATGAGTTGACCAAGTTATTGGCGGTAAAATGTATTTTTAGGTTAAAATATTAATTTGATACCTTTAACTTCTAAATTTTTATTAAAATTATCTTTAAATTTTAAAAAAATATCAAAATTATCTTTAAATTTTAAAAAAATATCAAAATTATCTCTAAATTTTAATTTAAAATTTTTAATTTTGGCTGTTTACAGGAAAAGAGATTGGAGTGAATGTAAGTCGCGAACATTGGCGTGGAGATAGGGATTTAGGTTCAAAAGACCCAAAACCCTAGTTCATGACATGGGTCGGGTTACCGGTTACAGTCCGGGTCAATTCTTTAAGATGTGTCTTCAATAATTTTCGACTACATCCTATTAAGATGTGAAGAACATTTTGGGTAGTTTAGACGGTAAAAATTTAGGTTAAAATATTAATTTGGTACCTTTAACTTCTAAATTTTTATTAAAATTATCTTTAAAATTTAAAAAAAATCAAAATTAGCTCTAAATTCTAATTTTTGATACTAAAATAGTCCCTAAACTTTAATTCAATACCAATTTAGTATTTAAACTTTGAAGGCAAATACCAATCTAGTTCATTAACTTTGATTAAAAATATCAATTTAGTTATTCAACTTTAATTACATGTCAATTTGATTTGTGAATAAAAATATATTATGATGATAAAAAATAATTGTTTCATTTTACATGTCATTAATATTTTAAAAAAGAATTGATTTTGTAGAAAGATAATAAATCACATGGTACTTTTATTAACATAATGATTATTTTAGTACTAAAAATTAAAATTCAAGTATAATTTTGATACTTTTTTAAGTTCAAGGATAATTTTGAATAAAAATTAAAGGGCCAAATTAATATTTTAACCTTTTTTATAAACTCTAAAAAATATTTTTGTATAAATTCTATAGCATACAATTTAAAATAACTTGAGGCTTGCAGTCAATGAAAATAAACTTTTGGGTGCTTGGAAATTCTTGTGCTCCGAGTTTTGTTTTGTTTCTTAGTGTTTTACAATCTCACTTGATCTTGTAGAGCTTAAAAAGTAATAAATTATTACCTTATAAATTGAAAAATAAAATTTGTTGAGGAAAAAAAAATTCAAAAATTGACTTCCTTTATTGCAGATAAGGGTAACCGAGCAAGCCATTGAGTGAATTCGCAAGTGATTCTTATGACATAGCATATAAATGGCAATAACAGAAAAATACTTACAATGTTAGTGTTTACACCCATTTATAGATTTTATAAAAGTGAAAATCATTTGCTATTTAGATGATGTAAAGAAGCATTACTTAGAAATGAAATATATGATTTACTCAAACACTTTTCTTCTAGGAACGAAAGATTGTGACCTAAAAATACAAGAACAAAAGGACATTCTTTTTTAACAGTTTACAACTTTTGGGGAAGAGGATTGGAATTTTCAAAGTGTTGATAGAATTCGAAATTATGACCAACTAAACCCAAACCCTTAAAAGACTTGGGAGCCAACCATTTGGATTCGAAAAGCCGGTTTGAAAAAATGCAAAAAAAGATATGTTTCGTTGAGAATAATGACAATTCCTTAATCAAATTATTATTATAGAAATAAAATAGAACTGAGAAATTTATTTAAGAAAATAAGAATAATTATTTCTTCCTTTTTTTTTGCCACATGTGAGGATGGCAACTTCACTCTAATTATATCAAGCATTTACTTCAGAATGGATTGTTTAGAAAAGAGAATCTGGGGCATCAATTTTGCTCTGCAAAATCAATGTATGGGTATGTTGCATTTTCCAAAAAAGATAAAATAAATAAATAAAATGGGGGATTCCGAAGAGATTATACCATACCGACGCAGACACCATAAATAGGCTTCTAAATACGCCAACTTTTTTTTGTTTTTTTTCCTTTTGAGTCCAAAGAATCAACAAAATAAAAATCTCCTAATCAACCCACCCATCCATCCCCCACTCGCTCCTGTATTTACTATCCCCATAAACACAACATTCTGCTACACAGGTCTACAATTACACCCAATCTCATCAGACTAAGGCTTAACCCCCACAATTCATACACACTTCCCAGCCAAGAATATTGATCAGAAGACATCAATTTACCTAACTCTCATACCAAGGCTAGAAGGATCAGCTTCATACCTTGGAACAATTAGTAGCCCAGATGTAGACCAAGATATAATCGTCTGATGAGGTTTTGCCATGACAACAACTTCTTACCTCCCCCAATGCTACGTCTCTCGGACACTCACAAAGGTGAGGTTTCCAAATAAACCCTTGATGTCCTTCCAATACTGGTGTTAAAAGAAAATAATTGCAACAGATCAATCCAAGCCACTACTGACAGACACAAGGGACAGGACCTCCTCCTGGGTTTCTTGTATGGTAGGCTAGGTGGCTACCCATTTGACAAAACATTTTTACCATAGCAATTTATTTTGCAGAGCTTGTCATATAGAAAATATTTGAACTCAAAAGCATCTATCAAGATGACAATTGTTTGGTGAAAACACAAACACACTTTTTGGCGATTCCCTAATCATCATTGAACTAGGCCTAACTCTATGAAAACCTTTTCTTGGGTAAAGCTCACCCCACAGCCAAGAAGAGAAATATGGAAAGGATAAAGTGAGGTCATGAAAAAGGGAATGGGTGGAGAATGTTCTGCCGTGTAAAGGTGGAATGTTTAGGAAAACAAAAATGGAGTTAGCCAGAGGTCAGAACAATATGGCAACTGTACCTGAAGTTTGAAGTATCATCCAATACCCAACATAAAACTGGTTATAATAACAGACTTAAAACTTTACAATCTGCAACCTTCAAAGCTGGCATAAAGCTAATGGAAGCAACAGCTTACCTATGGAACAATGGCAAAACCATACTAACAGAAAATGACAATTCAAGCAATTTGAATAATGAGATGTAGAAGATTCCAAGTAGTTCATGGATAACAAAAAGATTAAAATTCATGAGAACATAAATGAAAAATTAAAAATGTTTTTCATCCCACATGGAAATAAATAAAGAAGCAAGCAGGTTCACATATGAAGCAGAGAGTAGTTACTAAATCAAGTGCATAAGTAATTTATGAGGCATTATTTGAGTGACAAACAGACTTGAAAACATGAAGAGCCAAAAGTACCCCAGTCTGGAAATGTCCTGCTCCCCAATACTTTTCAAGAAACAAATCCTCAAACCAACGTACTACATATTTTTAGAAAAACAGCGAAGGTGAAAAAAGTACTAAAATTGAAAAGAAAAATACAGGTTTGGGATTTCGAGTCTTTGTAGTAGGCAAACAGTAACTTTTGATTTAAAATTAAAGACCACGTTTGCAATAGTCCCTGGAACTTCACAATCAGCAGAGTCGAAAAGAAAATGATTGATGCATCTATGAGGTAATCTGCACAATGAAGACATAGGCATAAAAAACTAATTTGAAAAACAAAAGATTTATGAAAAAAAGATATGATTGAAATTTAAAAGCTGAAATCTAATAACTTTAGCAAAACTAAAATACACATCTAGGACAAAAAACTGAGCATTGTTTTAGCAGCTCAACCTTCCATAAAACCATGTTCTATAATCGAGTTCCGTATAGGAAATCAATAAGTATTTTTAAGTATAAAAGCATGAAATAAAACATACGCAATGCATTAGTTGTCCTGAGCATAGTGAAAGAGGAAAAGAGATAGCTTTTTTTTTTTTCAACACAAATATCTTCATTGTGTTGCAAAATTTCTCCTCAAACCATGTTTAGTTGTATGCAATACAATACAATACAATACAACAAACAAACAATAAAATTAAGTAGAAAAATATCAGCAAGCAAGAAGAAGTACAAGTCCAAGAATAACTTAGACTCACCTAATGCCCCATGTATGGGGCACCACCACCTGGTTGAGTCCTGCCAGCACTGCCCTGCCCCAACTGTGGATTCTGATATCCACCCTGCACAGGCATCTGGTTCGCATAGCCTCCAACTTGATTTGCATAACCTGCAGCTGGAGCACCTTGGCTCACTGGCGCACCGCCAATACCTCCAAGCAAATTACTAAGCCCCAAACCAGCTCCCTGGGTGGCAAGCAATGCAGTCAAGGCCTGTCCAAGTGCTGGATTTAAAGCAGGTGCAGCTGCTACAGCAGGGTTGAAACCAGCAGCCATTCCAGGATTGAACCCAACTGGGGCAGGCCCAGATGGTGCCATCAAATGCCCAGTATCTGTACCACCAGACGAATACTTCCCTTTCTTGGCATGGTGGTAATGTGGCTGAAGCTGATGCTGTGCCTGCTGGTGCTGCTGAAACTGCTGATGATGCCCGCCAGCACCACCATAGCCACCTTTACTCGGTTTTGGGCCATCTATGGCCTTCTGACAGTTTAGAGTATGACCCTCAAAGTTCTTATGTGGCTCCTCCAATGCTCTCCTTGCACCCTCTATATTCTTGTACACAAAAAGTGCGAATCCCTTTGGCCTCCCAGTCTGTTTATCGAGTCCCAATGGACCCTCCTCAATCTCTCCATATTGCCTGAAGAACTCCAACAGCTTCTCCGGGTCCAAATCAGCTGACACATTGCTCACAAAGATCTTCTTCTGCGTGTATTCTGAAACAGGTGGGGTGGTCGGAGCAGGGGCTGGAACTGGACCCTGAGATGCCAGCTGACATGAAGTAGTGCGGTTCCCAATCTTCTTCTGGGGCTGCTGGAGGGCCCGACGTGCTCCACTGCGGTGCTTGAAGAGGATAAAAGCGTAGCCCTTTGATTTTCCAGAGACTCTGTCAGTAACCGCCTTGCATTCTTCAATCTCACCGTATTTGGAGAACTCGTTGGTTAGGGTTTCGGCAGTGGTGTCCCAGCTGAGACCATGGACGAAGATCTTCCGGTGAGCAGGATCTGCATCGGCAATCTCGTGCACGGACCGGATAAATTCTGGGTATTTATCGACGACCTTCTTGACAAGCGCAATCAGTTGGTCCTTCCCAAAAGGTTCCAGAAGCTTCTCGATAGGCTCTTCTTCTAAACCCTCCTGTTGGCTCGCTCCTTTAGCCCCATTAGCAGAAGGAACACCATCCTTGGACGCATCCAGGGTCTCTTCACCCTCCTCGTGCTCATCCGAATCTTCCTCATCTTCTTCTACTTCCTCTTCCTCTTCCACTTCCACTTCTTCCTCCACTTCTACTTCCTCCACTTCTTCCGATATGACTTGGGGTTCCTCTTGTTGCCCTTCTTGTATCGGTTCTTGAGGTTGGGGATCGGAAACTCCCGTGGGTACAGGCTCAGAAGATCTCTGCTTTCTCTTCTTAGCCATGCCAGATTAGGTTGCAGAAAAAATTTAGGGTTTTTTCGTCGGTGAAAGAAACTAGGGTTTCTCGAGTGATGAAGAAACGAATATCCCCCTTTACGAATCTGCGATTTTTCTCATCATCACTGACTCGAATTATTTAAAGGGCCGTATCTGTCGTCATTATTATGTTTTTATTTATCATTGGGCTTTTTATTGTATGGGCTAAATCGGCCCAAAAAAATACATAACAAAAAAAAAAAAAAGTGAAGGAATCAAAATTCACATTTAACCAACTTGAAATCACATAAGGTAATCAAGGATCTGTTGTTTTAAGAAAAAATAATAATTTTTTTTAAATAAAATATTTATTTTGAGTTTTATAAATAAAAAAATAGGTGTCAAAAGAGCTCTCTCTTTTATGAGATTGAGGGCATGTTTGGTTTAGTTTGTAAGAGTTTTTACTTTTTGAATACTGTTATTAGTAATAAGTTTAAATTTTTATTAAAAGAAAAATTTTTAAATTACTTTTAGAGATAAAAAAAAGTAAGTAAAAAATGAGTAAAAATAAAGTTTATAAAAAGTTTAGATTTAAAATTTTTGAGTTTTTACTGTTTGAGATATTTTTAAAGTTAAAAAAAAATTTTAAAATATAAGTTTTTAAGAAGGAAATTTAAACTTATGAAACATAAATAATATCAAAAAGCTGAAACTCCTAGAAACTCAGCCAAATATGCCCCTAATGTAATTTAATTTTAAATTTATTAAAACTTAATATGATTATCAAATATAAAAAAATTAATATTAAAAAAAAAACCACATGAGGATGAGGTACAATTATTGTGAGCCCTTGAATAGTTATGTGGACCAGCACACACAATGACAATGGATGTTAGTTAATGGATCAGGTCACTTCATCAT
>BPVZ01000016.1:2693038-2716394 GCA_020521535.1 Rubroshorea leprosula
ATTAGTCAAATTTAAATAATTTTGGTTTGAATTATATTTAATTCGAGATGGATACCTTAGATGATTAAACCTATCACCTTACTTATAGCGAATAAATTAGATCAAAATTTTAAATTAACTCCAATTTTATCAAGTCTAATGAAAGTAAAAACTTATATCCTTGACATAGTAGTATTTATTATGGTAAGAAATTACCACATCGATGTTAACATAGTAATGATTAATGAAATTTAAACGAACACATGATGTCACTATTCATTTTTGGGTTTTTCATTTAGGTTAAAAAGATGAGGGCTAAAACTTTCATAGTGTAAGTTGAGGGACTGACACTCTCATAGTCAGTAAGGTGGAGGGCTGGCATGGATTTTCGCCTACGTAAAAACTAAAGTGAGCTAGAAAAACTGCTCTGAAGTTTAGACCCTTCCGCAGCTGCGTTCTTCCAAAGCAATTGACGCCTTTGAAATGGATTCTTCTCTCAATAAGGATTCATCTCCGACTGAAATCCCAGAATGCATCACCGGAAGCCCACAAACAAACTTTCATGATTCAGCTCCGGAAGTAACTGAAACTGTCGATGGACAGGACCAGTCGTCCAATCCTGAATCGAGGGACGATGCCAGCGCCGGCGAGAAACGCAAGCGAGAGGACCAAGACACTGCCCTCCACCCTTTGTGGAAAACTAGCCTCTGCTCTTACTTTAGGCGGCAGGCGGGGTCCTGCAGCCATGGTAGCAGCTGCAGGTACGCCCACGGTGAGGAGGAGCTGCGGCCGCGGCCGGATAATACGTGGGATCCCACGTCCGAGCGGGCGAAGAAGGCAATGAAAGTGGATAATGGGGACAAGTGTGAGGTGAGGGGAGGGGAGGTTCTGATGACTGAGATGGTTGAAGATGGTGATGGTGAAGACGGTGGAGATTCTCAGCTTAGTAAGTGCCTAGTGCATCTCCCTAGGAAATGGCATTCGGATAATCTGAGGAAGTTCCTCAGTGAGCAAGTAAGGATATTTCTGATATAGTGTTTTAAAATTTTGGGTTTTGTTTATTGAATTCAGTTTAGTATTTGAGAAGATGAATCATTTTCCTTTTTATTTGATTGCTTTCTTGAATGAAGTTTGAGGAATAGTTTTCTTTTGTTAGGGAGTTCTTTTTAAATCAGCAAAGAAGAAGAAAGGCATGGTTGTAGGTTTTGTGAGTTTTGAAAATGAAGAACAGTTGCAAACTGCAATGGAGGTATCTAATTCTCTCCTGTATGTCAAAATCAGTGAATCAGTGATTCATAAATAAACATATAATGTTTTTGACTGGTACTTTAAAATTTTTAATGAGGAAGGAGCTGGTGGGAAAGTCTATTGGGAACAAGAATCTAAAGGTTGCAGATGTGATACCCCAATCATTTGGGAAGAAAGTGAAATCAGCAACGGATCTACCACATAACTCTGACCAAACTATGGAAGATGCATCAGATAAGGAGAATGCAGGTGTCTCTGTTGCTGCAGTTGAGGTTGAGGATGGCACTGCAAATGATGATCCTTCAGCCTCAAGAGCAAAAAGTGCTCGTGATGCAGTGACTCCCTTTGCTCATATGTCTTATGATGATCAGTTGGAGCACAAGAAGAACTCTGTCATTCAGAATCTCAAAAAACTTGTCAGAAACACCTTGATCTTTGAGTTCCAGTTGCTTTTATTATGTATTTATGTGTGTTATGATTTTTTGCCAAGCTGACCTGTTTTTATTTTATGGGCAGACTAGAAATGCGCGTAAAGCTTGTCCCAATGGTGTTTCACTTCCAGAATGGATTCTCAAATCTAAGGAGATCGGTATGTTTGCTTCTTCTCCACTTCTAAAAGTAATCATCCATGAGACTAATTTGAACCAGGCCTTGTAGCCTAAGAGTTAATGGCTTAGGACTTAAGAGCTTGATGCCCTCAAGTCCTGAGTTCAACTCAGGCAGGTCAGCCAGGTCTGCCAGAAGCTCCCTTTTGGATATGGAGAACTGCTGGTGGTTGTGATTTGTGAAGCCCTTTCCCCCAAAGTTTTCTGTGTTCAAAAGGAAAAAATAAAAAAATAAAATCCATGAAACTATGTTGTATATGGCAATAAAATGAGTTGACAGTCTGATTAAGGTTGCTGAAAAATTATCTGCCAGTTTTTTTTCCTTAAGTTGGATGCCTCTTTTGGTATTCTTCCATTTGCATGGGAGATGAGACCAGTAAGGATTCTTATAGCTTTCCTCTTCTAAACTTGTGAAGGTGGTCTTCCATGTGAACTGGAGGGTGTAATGAAATCGCCATGCATTAATGGATACCGCAACAAATGTGAATTCTCTGTTGGATATTCCCAACAAGGCAAACCAACTGTAGGGTTTATGTTGGGAAACTTCAGGTATGACTATTAACTTGTTTCTAGAACCTTATGGGAGTTGGAACAATGTACCTAATTACTGGAACATTTCAGGGAGGGAGTGACAGCAGTTGAAGAACCCACAGGTTGCCCAAATGTTTCAACAATTGCATGCAAATATGCTTTGATCTTTCAAGAATTTCTGCAGAATTCAAGCTTGCCAATCTGGAATAGATTTAAAAATACAGGATTCTGGCGTCAGTTAACAGTATGTGTTCTTGTCAATTGCTTTAGTTTTACTTTCACTCTCTTGATGATGCTGTCATTGGAGTTGTTAATTGCATCCCTTCAGTTCTATGCTGGAGTGGTTTTCAACTCACTTTTTATTTCCTCAAATGTGTTATAAGGTCCGAGAAGGAAGATCAGCACGGAAGGTCCCTGCTGACAATTCTGAGGGCAGCATCTCAGAGGTCATGCTTATTGTTCAGGTTTGTGTTTAATACTCTAGTTTTTTTGAAACCATCATTCATTTGAGAAATTCCAATTGCTTCTTACCATACATGTTATAAAGGTCCATAAAAGTATAAGAATGAGTAGTGAATCTAGTAATACTAATTTTTTCTCAAGTTGGTATGGTTTAGTTGACTGAATGGGTAGACTAAGTTTTTCTTCATTTATTTGGAAGAAATGATTGGTACTGAGCACTGACAACAGACTCTTGCATTATATAAAATGATCAATTTCACCATCTTTCTCATTTACACTGTTGTATTTGCTAATTTATTTCTTTGTCTCATACTGATTGCATAGGTTTGTTCTGTTGGCTTTGATGATGCCCAAATAACCAGTGAATTTGAAAGACTAGCTAATTCCTTTACAGTGGGTGCTACTGCAAATAGTCCTAATCTACCTCTCACTGCTTTGGTTGTTCAGGTACTTGTCTCATTGCAATGATATCTTGTAATTGGAAAATCAGACATAACAGATTGCTATCTGGGCTTCTATATAGTTCTGAGGTTTTATTATAGGCCCTGAATTGATTATGGGATTTGCTGGACATATTAGCCAACCTTTTCTGCTGAGTTGTGATTCCTTTAATGATATTTTATGCTATCAATTTGTCTGAATGCCCTTTTATCCCTGTGTTATGCTCATTGGTTTTTATCTAGGATCACCAAGGAATATCAAATGCACCACCAGCTGATGCTCCACTGCATTTGTTGCCCATTCCGAACACAGAAGGTAGATCTGAACAGGAGACAGTTGTGAATGCTGTAGAAGCAAGAATTCATGATTATATAAGCGGTCTTCGTTTCTCTATATCTCCAACAGCATTTTTTCAGGTCAGGACAGTAGGATGTCATATGATTGCACTTTATCTTGCTTGGTTAGGTTAATAGAATGTCCTATGGTTGCATTTTATCTTGCTCAAAGAGGATCCTTTTTGCCAGTTATTTTGGATATTTTGTGATTTGTGAGTACAACTCTATTGCAGGTCAACACCCTTGCCGCTGAGAAACTATATTCACTTGCTGGGGATTGGGCTCGATTAAGTCCTGATACCTTGTTATTTGATATATGCTGTGGGACAGGAACAATTGGTCTCACTTTAGCTCATCGTGTTGGTTTGGTAATAACTGGACCTGATTATTCTTCTTGTTTTTAGCAATGTTACCTCTAGTAGCTCTAGATGTTGCATGTATCATGTAACAGGAGTTGTTTAGTGGTAAAATCAAAGCTATCATTCTGCAGAGATTGTGTTTTTAGGTTGCTACTTTGGAGTATCAATCACTGTTGCATTCAGTTAATATGTCTAAGAAGTAAGAGCAACTGGTTTCTCTCTTTACCTGCTATAAAAATATCTTAAACTTCTGTTGGCTTTGAAAATTTCAGGTTATTGGCATTGAAATGAATGCTTCTGCAGTGGCAGATGCTCACAGGAACGCTGAGATTAATGGAATAAAAAATTGTAGATTTATCTGTGCAAAGGTTGGATTATACATTTATCACTTTTTTTTTTTATGAGTCCTGTGATTGACATCAGATGCATTTAGTTATGAATTGCTAAAATAAAATGGTAAACCTTAAAAAGAAATCTTCCTGAGGAATTTCATGCTTTAAACTAATTCTTCTTCTGGGTTTTTCACTTTTTTGATGTGTCCATGGGGCAACAGGCAGAGGATGTGATAGGATCTCTATTGAAAGAGTACCTGAATATGTCTGAAAAACAAGATCAGCTTTCCGTTGCCTGCAAAAGTGCTGAAGAAACAATTTCCCCAGAAGAGAAAAAAGATCCCTCTGTGGATAACACAAAAAGTGCTGAAGAGAGCTCCTGTTGTGAGCCTCAAAATCACAAGGATCTCTCTGGCAGTTCACAAAATGGTGAAGAAGAGCTCCAGATTCAACTTCAGAAGAGCACCTCTTCAAAAGATGAAAATTCTTTGATGACTACCTTTAAAAATGTTGTTGCAATTGTTGATCCTCCACGTATGGGGCTTCATCCCATTGTAAGAAACATATTCTTCATATTCTGCTGGCACTGCTCTATGCTGTGCCTGGTTGATTATTCTAGTCAGTTGTTAAATATTTCCACTAAGAGTCTTGGCCTTTAATTGGTATCCTGGTAAAAGCAAAACCTACTTATATTGTTATTTGTTTTCTGAAAATGCAGGTAATCAAAGCTTTGAGGACTCATCCATGTCTACAGAGGCTTGTGTTAGTTTCCATTTTGACATTTGAGCTTGTTGTATGTTCTTTTCCATGCAATCAGACTTTAACCCTGTTTAATGTTCTATAGGTACATTTCCTGCAATCCCGAAAGCCTAGTTGCAAATGCTATTGAGCTCTGCACACCTTCTCCTCCAAAACTTGAGAAAGGGAAGAAAGATAACAGGGGCTGGAGGAATATGAGCAGTGCTGGATTAGCACGGCACAGAGTAAAATCTATGCCTATATCAGAGCCTTTCTGTCCTGTAAAGGCCATGGCTGTTGATCTCTTCCCACATACTCCCCACTGTGAAATGGTGATGCTGTTGGAGAGGTAGATTGGCCAGAACACTGGTGATGATTTTATATTCTCTGAGGCAACCATGACTAGAATTCAACAGATAAGTTAACCAACAGAAATTTTGATAGTGGTAGCTTCATATTGCTTCTTTCTCATTAACCTTTACAAATTTGCCTCAACTTTTGTATTTAAGTATATCAAAATGCTATAGTAATTATTCTAGTCAGAAATGGAATTCTCTATTTCCTGTTTCTCCCACAGTACACTTTTAGCTTATATCTGCATGGCTGGTGTCCTCACCCATCATAAATTTCAAAGATTGTAGACTCTCATAAAAATTGAAAGTGGAGTTTAAATTTACTAGTGATTGGCTTAGTGGCTAATTATGTGGGATTGTTACTGACTGACTGAATGGTGAGAGGTTTCCCTTTCCCTTGCCAGCTAGTTTCTGAGACTCCAATGCCTAACTTGGACTTAAAGATTTTCAAGGGCAGGGGCAAGCAAACTAACTAGTTGGTGGAACCTTAGATCACAATTTAGAGGGATGCTTCCACTCTAAGTTACACGTATTGGACCGACTTCAGCATAGGAACCCCACTCCCTAGCATTTTCTGTTTGACTCACCTAAATCACTTACGTGATGCACAACACCTCTTGTCTTGTCTTAGCTTCTTTATGTGCTATCTGATGTTAAGACATTCCTATTCTTTTTAATATTGATGATAAGAATATAAGATTAGGCATTGATTAACCACCCCTGTCTGCACTCTGTTTCTACTTTCTACCTGGTATTTTTTAACTTGCTGCTGCTTGCGTGGGGAAGGGGGATACAGGTACAAATCATACCCACTTGTAATTTTGAAAAGGCTAGTGGTTTCATATAGTATATACTTTAATAGGTATTACTGATCTTGTTAGGTCCATGTTTACCAGCCTGTATGAGGAAATATCTTTCTGCCTGCCTACAGCCTCTCTCAATCCTTCAAAACCTAATTCATGATTGTCTGAAATCATCATGTTCACCTTTACTATATTGCTTTTGGTTCATAACTCATATTCCTCTCTTTGCTTCCTCTTTTCAACACCTAATCATCAGTGCCAACCTGGTTTGTCTTTTTTCCTTGGTCTGGATAGTCATAATCTTTCCCAAAGTGATATTTACGCTGCGATTTGAACTTAAAATTGAGATCTGTTACTTTAAAAGTTTACTCAAATCCACCTCTCCCTAACCCTTTTAATGGGGTCTATTAGGAATCTCATATCTTGTCTGATTCCTCACAATATGCTTTCTTAGTCATACACAAACTTCACCAGATAATGATTCTATTATTCTCCAATGTGGGGTTGTCAGTTTCTTCCATTTCCTCCCTTGCTTTTCCACAGCTGTTAGCATTGTAGACATGAAAATACCTTAAAATTATTGTTTATCTCCATTGTCCCCACCACCATACTCGGAACTAGGAAGGAAAAGGGAAGCTCTCTTTTCAACTACTTGACCACCGTCTTCCACTTAAAACACCTAGTATTACTTTCTTTGATTATAGAATTCCCAAGTGGGATTTATCTCATTTTGACTCCAATAATCATTTTCATCCACAAATCACATGGTTCAGATTAAATAAACGAACATTGATTTTATTTAAATAATAAAATTTGTTAAAATATTTGTAATACTTAACAACGAACTTTTAATATATATATATATATAAAGGAGTAAAATTAGATTCGAGTTTTAAATGGTCTCTTATAAAGTTATACTACTTGCTTTATAAAGTTGTTCCTTTTGGAATTATTATTTTTTTTTTCAATTTTGAAAAACAGAGAATTTTAAAGATGAAAATTCTGTCCCGCCTTGTTGAACAAAAATCTCTTTGCATCTTTTTTGTCGTAAAAGCAAAAGCTGAGGCTTGTGTTCCGCTTCCTTTTTTTAAGCTTCCAATTCCAAAGCACATTGACAAAGTCGGCCCAAGAAAATAATAAAGAAAATAGATTCACAAAACAAAAGTATTCTTTAATTGATTCTCTAAATGATCTGTCAATTACCTAAAATAAGGGATCCAGAGACAATTGATTTTTATTTTTATTTTTATTTATTAAATGAAAAAATTTTACATCAAATATAAAAATAAAAATTTATGGATTAAATATAAAAAAATCACTTTACATGATACTAATTGATTTTAAATTAAATAAAAATTTTATATTAAACTCACATTTATAATTTTCACATGATATCAAAATTCAGATTCTGTTATGAAAAGTCCGTTATTAACCTACCAAATAATGAAGTTAAAGGTATTGGGCCTACATTTAAGAAGATGTGTTGATCCATGTGATAAGACTCGACATTCATAACGAGTTTACACATGAATGAGTTTACACATAAAAGGTAGGTTAAATGAAAAAATCTCATATCAAATATAAAAATAAAAAACTTTAAAATTAAATACAAAAAAAGTAACTTCACTTATTACGAATTGATTTTAAATTAAAGATAAGTTTTGTGTTGAATTAAACATATACAATTTTCACAATATTTTTTATGCATGAAAAATCGAATAAAAAAAAAAGGCACCTTTTAATCAATTGGTGAGAATTGAATTCTTTAACCTTTAAATTCGAAGGATCGATTCATAATTATCTTTTATTATGCACCTAATATTAAAAAAAATTCTCTAAACGATAATGGAATCACTGATTAATTCCACGTGGCTGTCTTTGTCGAATCCTCATAAGGATATATGGTGGCAACGTGGCAGCGGAATTGGTGAAAACAGTCTCGCCTTTGTCCGTAGGGTGCATCACGTCTATGTCTACCCTTTAATTTTTCTTTTCTTTTTTTTTTTTTGAAAAATGAATATCTAAAGAAATAGGATTTGATGAAAATCAAAAGTTAATTAAAATATTAATATTGATAATAAAAATTTTAAAATATTCTTTATGAATCTAAAAAAATAGAATTGGATGAAAATCAAAAGTTAATTAAAATATCAATATTGATAATAAAAATTTAAAAATGTTCTTTATGAATCTAAAGAAATAAAATTGGATGAAAATCAAAAGTTAATTAAAACATTAATATTGATAATAAAAATTTTAAAGTATTCTTTATGAATCTAAAGAAATAGAATTTGATGAAAATCAAAAGTTAATTAAAATATCAATATTGATAATAAAAATTTTAAAATATTCTTTATGAATCTAAAGAAATAGAATTTGATGAAAATCAAAAGTTAATTAAAATATTAATATTGATAGTAAAAATTTTAAAATATTCTTTATGAATCTAAAGAAATAGAATTTGATGAAAATCAAAAGGTAATTAAAATATTAATATTGATAATAAAAATTTTAAAATATTCTTTATGAATTAATTTGAGTGTGGTTATAATTATTAATAAAATTGTTAAGGTTATTAAATTTGTGTTTAATTTAATTGTATTTATAATTTTTTAAATAGATAATTATGATATTTTAAAATATTAATTTATAAATGAATTTTAATTTATTAAATAATAAAAATAAACTATTCTACTAGTTTTAATTATTTTTAATAATTAAATTATTATTTTTTAACACAATTTTAGTGGTTTGAATAATTTCATTAATAGTGACAATTACACATCTACAAAGATGGATAAATAAAAGAACTACAATCAAATATACCATTGCCACATCTCGTTGAAGAATACAAGTTTTTCTCTTTTTTTTTTTCTTTTTTTTTTCTTTATCTTGCTTGCACAAGAAAGACAATCATCTCACATTCTTTATTCTACCATACTCATATGTTATGCAATTCGAATTTAGAATCTTTTAGTTTTAGTGAAAGGAAATGACTACTAAACCATTTAAGTTGTTTTCAAAGAATACAAGTTTAGATTTATGCTTAATAAGTGTAATTTTGTAAATGAAATTTAGTATTTAAAATTTGAAACTAGTATCACTTGGAAGAATTTTTTTTTTAATTGTACAAGATGAATGTGAATGTATAATTTTAAAATTGTTCCAAGAAAATAATATTAAATTGTGCATTTAGTTACTAGGAGAATTCCTTAAGAGCCAAAAAAAAGAAGGAAAAAATTGCTTTTAAAGGTTGTACTTAAATGGTAAACATATTACATTTTCTTAAATTAAAAGTGGTTAGGCCATATGGGGTCTCATCAAAGAAGCTGCTGGAGAGTCTCCGTGTAGTAGTAGGAGACTGGAGGGGGTGTGTGAATGTGACTGAGTCTGAGGGGAGTGGGAAGGAGCAGTTGCAGCACTGCGTTAGGCCACCTTTCCCATCATCCTTTGCCATATAAATCAGCAAATCGAGCTCCTCTTAATCCTTGTTAATTACTTTTCTTTCTTTTCTCACACTATTCAAGATAGACCCATAATAACACTCTCTCTCCAACTGTCCCTCTTCCTCCTTTCCTTTCAATTTAATTTGGGTTTGGAATTTGGAATTGGATACCCTTTTTTCGCTTCCTGGGTTGCTGTTTTCTCTCGTTTCTTGATTTGTATTCTGGGTAATGGGGACTGAGGAACATGACGCTGGTGGTGCTAGTGCTAATGCTAGCCAAGGAACTGTCGTTCCCGTATATAAGGTAATATTCTTTCTGCTTCCTTGTTCTGCTTTCAGCTTTTTGTCTAATTCTTTCATCATCTATATGGAAAAGGTGAAATTTTTATGTGAATTGCATATGGCAGCCTTTAAATTTTGGTTTTATTTGCTGTCAAGTGTGTGTTTTTTTTGGTTCTCAAGTCTTGCAACAAAAAGGGTGCATGCGATTGGGGAAAGGGTCTCTCTTTCCAGGAGGTTCAACTTATGTTTTTGAATATGTTTGTTTTTCAAGAGTAATTTTCCCCACGTTGCTATAAACATATTCAGAAAATAGGCTGAAATATAGTTTAACAATTTTAGTTAGGAACTTAGGATAAGCATAAGATCTGTTTCTATTTGATAGGAAATTGTACGAGTGAATATTGAATTTCATGCTAATACAAAGACATGATCCTTAAGTTATACAGAGAAAGCAATCAAAAGCAATCCGAATTACTGTTCAGCTTTAATTTGGAAGATGATTCTCTTTGTACATGCAATAGATTCATGAAACTCAAGTTGTGGGATGCTGGGTTGAGATCATGGGTTCAAAATGTGAGGAAGTTATTCTTGCAAATTTCTCTTATCCAGTGCTCTTTTTCAGGCTGAAAGCTCGGCTGGAATAACTGAAGAAATAACCCATGTTCATCATTGGAAGAAAAGGAACCTATTCTTAGAGATACCCTCAAGAAGTTTGGTAGAGTCCTCTGAGGATTCTGTTGCCATAAAGATGCTCCCGACACCTAGTCCAACCCCAAGGAGAGTAAATTTTCTCTTGACACCCAGTCCAAATGGTGGAAGAATTAGTGAATCTCCAGGTCCCTCCACATCTAGAGGGAAATCATCCTTGAAAAGTCTCTTACCAAAGCTGAGCTTCAAGTACAAAAGTTCTAATGCAGATATTGAGAAAGCTGTGAACCTTGCTTCAGAAACATCTTCTGCTTTGCAACAAGAGAAGCCTTCAATCACACGGACATTGTCACTTACAAAGTTATTCACTCCTAGAATGAAAAGAACTTCGTCACTACCAGTAACACCTATTGCACATTCAAACCCAGAATCTTTACATGGTGCAAGTTATGGTGGTTCTCTGAATTCAAGTGTAAGTTTATGTGTTGTTGTCTTTACTATCAGTAACATAATTTATAGCATTGACAGGAATGGTGGTGCAAACATTAGAGATATAGCTTCATGCAATTATAAATTGAATTCTTTTAAATTGATGCATAGGAGCACTGGAGTTTGTTACTATAATTAATTATGGAATCTGATTAACACATTCATCTTGCCATTTGAAGCCGATGTATTCGTTAAGAGTAGAGTTACCTACTTGTAAGCATAAGTCTCTAATCTTTAGCGGAGCAAGGTTATCTCCATGAAAGGTTTTAAGGTTCCATTGATTCAAGTTGCTAGTTTCTTTTGCAGAGAAAAGGAACCCCACGAAAAATTTCTCGGTCCCTTTCAGTTCCTGTAAACAACAAAGAAGGAGGCTTGAGGAGAATGGATTCATTTTTTCGAGTAATTCCCACAACTCCGCGGGTAAAGGAAGGAGAAATAATTTCAAGTGCATGTGAATCTTCCACCATGGATGCTGGTATTTTCATTTTCTTATAGTTATTTGATGCATGTATCTAGTATGCACATAGGCACCATAATTATAGCACTAGACTGCAGTATTCAAATCTTCCAAATTCCCTAACTTCCTTTGCTTGCCAAGATGAGGAAAGCATGAGGTACAAAGCCTGTTTAATTTGATCACCAACCAATATCTAATCAAAGTCTCATGATTCAGCTGAAAGTGACCCAAATGGTGAAGACATACCTGAAGAGGAGGCTGTTTGTAGGATTTGCCTGGTTGAACTGTGTGAAGGAGGTGAAACACTGAAGATGGAATGCAGCTGCAAAGGAGAACTTGCTTTGGCCCACAAAGAATGTGCTGTAAAATGGTTTACCATCAAGGGTAACAAAACCTGTGATGTATGTAGGCAAGAAGTTAAGAACCTACCTGTTACTCTTCTACGGATCCAAAGTTGTCGAATTCGCAATGCTGGAGCAAGAGCCATTCAAGAAGATGTTAATGGATACAGGTAATTAACTATTTGTTAGTTGTTACTTTCTTTCTTAAGGAATGAACCCTGTGGACCACATGGTTAAACAGAACCTGAAGACTGTACATGGCAGTTGAAAATAAAAACATGAAATTATAGAGTAGCTTTCCTTCCCATAATTTGTCAAGATTTGATTGAGGCATTATTCTCAGTTTATTTTTATTAGCAGGGAAAAAGGATGTAATAGTGATGACAAATGCCATTAGCTTCTGAAATGATAACTGAGAGTGATGCACTTAAATATCTTTTGTCCATCTTTGCCCTCTGACAGCACGTATGGAGTTTTCTTCTCTCCTAGGTAGTGTCAGTCAGTTGCTAAGAGTTCTATGATGTTTCACTCTGTAAATTGCACTAATGGCAAGAATATGTACTTTAAAAGGGCTTATTTCAGACCAGCCAGATTAAGACCAGTCTTTTTTGTTGTTCACCTGGTCAAAATAAGAAAAGTTAGATGGTATGATTACCCACTCAAACTGTTATTTCAATGTTCATGTGCCATTAATAGGTTATAATTCATTTTTTTGTAATGTCTTTTGCTCCTATAGGGTCAATAGGCTGAGATGCTTAGCTTTTGTTCCATTAAGTAAGTATGGCGTACCCATAGTAAAGATTGAAAAGATGCTAATGCAATTGTTCTTTATCATGTCCTGTTTGATTTCCATGTTTTGAAGCTTGTCAAGTATAAATGAAATACACCTTGAACTTATTGGTTGAAATCTTCTTAGGGTTTGGCAGGAAGTACCAGTGCTTGTTATTGTCAGCATGCTAGCATACTTCTGCTTTCTTGAGCAACTTTTGGTAAGCTAGTAGTTTTAATTTCACATTCAGAAGTATCCAAGATACCCATTTTACCATTCATCTCGATGACATCTATATGCATGTAGGTCGGCAAAATGGGGACTGGTGCAATTGCTATTTCTCTTCCATTTTCTTGTGTCCTAGGTCTCCTTGCATCCATGACTGCTTCAACCATGGGTAAGCTAGCAAAGATCCTTGAGCTAGTATTTGATTAATATTTGAACATCCAGTCCAAGGATTTTACATGGAAGAGATCCCTTGTGGATTGGCAAAAGAGACCTGTGGGATATTTTAATAACACACCCCATAAACACCTCTTTGGGTTTCACCATTCAGATGAGGCAAGCTAGAAACCAGTCTACTTATATCAATATGAGTGTGCAAATGTACACTCATGTAAACCATAATAGACTAGGCTGATAAATGCCTGTGCACTAATGTCTGTCACAACTGTGACATTCGATGATATAGTGAAATGGTGATTCAAAACTTCTTTATTAACCCTGCCATTAAGTTCTCTGACTCAACGTTTCATTTTTGTGTCTAGTGAAAAGAAGATTTGTCTGGTTTTATGCATCAATACAATTTGCGCTGGTGGTTTTCTTTGCTCATATATTTTACTCCTTGGTAAGTAGTGTCTCTACCCAAATCTCTTTCATCTTGAGCTTGACTTCTGTCTACATGACATCTCATACAATTTATTGTAATGCTTTCTGAATTACAGGTTGATGTGCAAGCAATTCTATCAATTCTCCTGGCAACATTTGCTGGATTTGGCGTTGCAATGAGTGGGAGCTCCATCCTGGTCGAGATCCTGAGATATAGAAGACGATGGCAAGCTTGGTCAGAACAGCAACGGCAGCAGCAACATGTTTCCCAACCCATGACACCATTCCAACCCCATACAAGTTCCCATGCAAACCGCCAAACCTTTGTTGAAAATGCAGAAGCTCTTGGTGGAAATTGAATTAAATTGCTCTCTTCTTGGCTTGTTTAGTACAGTAGTCATTTAAGCATCCAATGGGAAACACATACTGTAGTATATCTTTTTTATGATTAGGGCAAGTGGTTTGAGGGGAGGGGAGTAGGAGGGGATCGAACCCTTGCCATAGTGAAGAAGGCTTATATTAAACTGTTAGATCACTAGGTCGGCAGGTCTTTTTCATACTATAGTATATCTTAGATAGAGTTTTGTATACACCTTATTTTTTTTCCTTTAAAGATCTGTACCAACACCATAGACAAGAATATTCATCAACAAATATTTGCTATTGGTGATTTAAAGATAGGTTAATTCCTCAATTTAGTTTTTGAATTATTATATGGACGCTTAATTTGATTTTTGAATTAAAAAATTTTTTAATTTGATCTTTAAATTATTGTATGGACATTTAATTTGATTATTACTATTTATCAATTTATCCAAGTTGGTCTTTTTATACAAAAATTGATGTATTTTATTATTAATGTGACACATGGTTGTTAAGTTATTATTTTTTACTTGTTAAGTTATTATTTTTTGTCATTAAATAATGGATATATTAGTTTTTTTTGTATGAAAAGATCAACTTGGAGTAAATTAGTAAACAGCAAAAACCAAATTGGTGTCCGTGCAATAATTCAAGGAACAAATTAGGAATTTTTTTAGTTCAGGGATCAAATCGGGGGTTTCTATAATAGTTTAGGGACCACATTAAAGGTTTAACCTTAAAGATATGATTTTTCTATATTAAATTATTTATTAGTTGCCAAATTGGACTTTTTTGTCCTCTATTACCGTGGGATTACGGTGACATACAGTGCCAAATTCTAAAACTTTCATTGTCTATTATAAGATTCGGTTTGAATTTTTGATAAAGAAAATTTTATAATAAATCTTAAAATGATTTTTCACAACCTCAAATAAATAAAAAATGTTAATAAAAATTATAAAAATACTATAATTACGATCTTAGGGAAAATAAAAATTTAAAAAAAAAAAAAATAATAAAAAAATAAATTTGACAAAAAAAAATTATTTATAATATTATATATATTTATTTAAATATCACAAAATACACTTTTAATATCACATTATAATTATGAATTTATTATTATATATAATATTATAATTCTAGTATTATTATAAAACTTAGGCCTTTGGTCCCAAAAGAAACCTTTTTTTTTTTTATTTATAATTTGTTTGGGGTTAAATTTTTTTTAATTTTATCTTTATTACTTAACTTTAAATGTCTATTTTGTTATTAAAAAATCTCTTTTATCTTTATCACTTAGTTTAAAAGCAATATAAGTAAAAATTAAAATTATTCTTAAATTTTAAATTTTAAGATAAAATTAAAAAAAGCTTCTATTATTCATTGTAAGATTTTATTATAAAAAAATATTTAAAAATCATTTTCCCATAAAATTTCATGTATGGTACTATTTCAATCTAACTAAATAAAAATGAGTCTTTTACCACTCTCTCTTTTTTTTTTTTTTAACGGATGATAATATGGAAAAGGGGAATTAGAACCCAACCCCTACGGTTGGGATACACTTTACAAAGAAATATATTTTTTTATAATTAATTTATATTAAAAATATAAATATAAATATTAATTTAATTAACTAATTAAAATCATATAAATATATTATAATATTAAAACATATATTAACTTTTATAAATTTTAATATAAATTAATTATAAAAAATATTTATTATACTATTAATCAATATTCTTAACCCACCCAATAAAAATTATCGAATAAAAAATATTTCAAAAACACTTATTTATTTGTAATTTAATAATTATTCAAGCGGTCCATTCACAATGAATACAAAAGTTGTTAGATGTTGACATTAGTAGTTACTGAGGTGACCAACAAACAATAACACTCGATAAAATCATGATTCACGTTTAAAATAGCACGTGACAGCTTGTCAAAAAAAATAAAAATAAATAACACGTGACAGTAGATCGTCAAATTGGAGCCGTTGGATTGGCCAAGGTCAGGCGGCCTAAGACAACAGGGTAGGCTGCATGTGCACCACGTGGCTGCATTTTAGGAAATTTTGGGCTTTGGCTTTCGCGGGAATTAAAAACAACGGAAACTCCGGAGATTCCTTTACGTCGGGTCGGGACCGTCGCTAAAAATGCTGTGTTAGTACTTTTTTTGCATTGAAGGCCCCTTTTATCTTGTCTAATTATGTTATTCGACGTTTCTATTTCCCCTCTTTCATTTTTGTCCTCTTTGTAAGTTGTTTAAAATTGTGTGTTAAAAAGATCAAAATGGGTTCTTATCCTTGCCCCATTCCTTACTCTTACTCAATGGAGATATATATATAGGTAAATTAGAGAAAAAGATTTGCATAATAGAATAAACCGTACGTTTTGTATATTAATTAATATAGAAAGAAATATAAGTTGATATTAATTTTAAATTGTTAAATTAAATTTATTTAATGACATTTCTCTCTTTTTTATGAGGTAATGGTAAAATTGAAATATTTGTATTTAATATCTTATTAAAATGAAAAGTGAAATATGTAAATGAGACCATCCTTATTTAAAAAGTGCATTTATTATACTTTTAATTTGTTCTATAAGAATCTGGGTTAAAAAAATTCTATTACTTCTTCTATTTAACTTTAATTGACTTAATTTCTAATATTGAATATTTAAAATTAATTGGTTTTTAAGATATTATTTAAAGCATTTATTTTTTTACCCTTATTTACAACAAATAAGAAGACTTTTCTAAGTAATATAGTTAGTTAGAGATAAGTATGAAATTTATCAATTAATTGTTATATTTCTATTTTATTAGAGAAAAAAAATTACACAAACTAAAGTTAAATGGAGAAGTCTAAAATTTGAAATAAAATCATCTTAATATTTTATAAACAAGTCTTACACCTAAATTTGTAAAATCTTAACCCTTTATCTTCTCTTTCCTCTATGAACTATTGAAATTTATGGTTACTTTTTAATCTTTTTTTAAAAAAACATAGTGATCTCTGAAAAATAAGGAAATATCTCGTTTGATTTAAGGTAAACAAAGACAGAGAAAGGAGAGGTAATCTTATTTTTACCCATTAAATTAAATTCGTTGCTCAAACCAAACGCATCATCAAGATGGGACTAATAAGCAACAATTAAAAGAATAGGAGTCAAATTTACAAATATCACATGGTATCAACCTTCCTCTCTTGGGTGGGGGCTACGGATAAGTAGAACAGGGTCGATGATGTATCCTCAAAAAAAACGTTTTCTGTATTGTTACACTCACCTTTACATAAATTTCTCAGGCAATCCAAAATTTCCACCAAATTTTCCAAAAATTCATTGCAGGCATCTTCTCTTAGAGTCTCCTCCGCTCCGATCACCACTTTCGTTTTCCTCCGACGGCCTCTTGTTCGTGGCCGGTGTATTGCTGCTGAAGGTAAGCCATCTTGAGCTCACTACTTTTAGCTTCTTCTAATTGGTTTGAAATAGGAAGTTTCGGAAGTTATGATCAATGGTGTTCGACTGATTCTTTTGATGTTTTTGTGTTCTTGATTTGCTAGGCAAGGTTTAGGCTGCTGCTCTGTGGAAATGGCGACTGTAACTATACCAGCTTCGTTTCCGGGTTTGAAAGGCAGGGATTCGAGTTTTGGGTTTGGGAGAAGTTTGGATTTTGCGAGAGTTTCTGATTTGAAGAGAATTAAGTATCCCAGAAGGAAAATCTCTGTGATTCGGAATTCAAATCCTGGTCCTGATATTGCTGAACTTCAGCCTGCTTCAGAAGGGAGCCCTTTATTAGGTATAATTTCAGTGGAACTCAGGGATAATGAGCTTGTATCAAAGTTTCCTTTTTTGCTGCATAGGGAATTGTCACCAGGCATGCATACTTAATATATGATATATCTTGCCAGGTCTAATGGTAGTTTCTTTTTTGTTTGATTAATTCATTATTTTATCTAGTTCCTAGGCAAAAGTATTGTGAATCCATACACCAAACTAACAGGAGGAAGACAAGGACAGTAATGGTTGGAAATGTTGCTCTTGGTAGTGAGCATCCTATAAGGATTCAAACTATGACTACAACTGACACTAAGGATGTCTCTGCAACAGTTGAACAGGTTCTTAACTTTTTTTTCTTAAGCTTATGAAGAATGGATACATGTCACTTCTCCTGCATATCTAGCGTTAATGTGTAATTATATATATTGAATGTATTGCTGTGATTTGGACTAGGAGAATCAGAGGCTCTTGTATTTTAGGTTGATCTGGTATGAGTGCTAATGTTTGTCAACGGCTGTTTTTTTTTTTTTTCTTCTTTTTTTGTGTGTGTGTATAAATTTTGGAGTAATTACCAGTATTTCCATATTTTGTTTTGACTTTCTGGACCAATAAAATTAACAAGCTAGGCGTAGTCAGTGGAGGTCATTGCACATTTGAATCCTAGGCATAGATATTGCTTTTGAGGCCAAAATTGATCATCTTGACAAATTTCAGATCTTTTGGAAAATATAATCTAAATGTGTGCTTTCTTTCAACAATTTTAATAGTTTCAGTTCTGTTGGTAGGTCATGAGAATTGCAGACAGAGGAGCAGATATTGTGCGGATAACTGTTCAAGGAAAGAAAGAGGCAGATTCATGCTTTGAAATCAAGAATTCCCTTGTTCAGAAAAAGTAGGCCTGATTATAATACACACTCTTTTTGAAACTTAAGTTGCACCTTTAACATGGTATCATCGTTAAGCTACTTTCTATTACTGCAGTTATAATATACCTCTGGTGGCAGACATTCATTTTGCTCCTTCAGTTGCTTTGAGAGTTGCTGAGTGCTTTGACAAAATTCGTGTGAACCCTGGAAATTTTGGTAAGTAATTGACGTATATTATTGTTTTTAGACATGGCTAGAAGATTGCTAGAAGTCATTCTAAATTTTAAAAGTTGTGAACTGCAGCTGATAGACGAGCTCAGTTTGAGACATTAGAGTACACTGAAGAGGAGTATCAGAAAGAACTGGAACATATTGAGGAGGTCAGGACCACTTTCATATATGGCCACTTGAAATCGTTTAGCCTACTCTGAATTCTTATTTTGGGGTGTATGAAATTCAATGCATGTTCATGTATATATGGACATCAGGGAAGAATGATAATTTAAAGGAAGCAGAATAAAGGGGTAAAATAGGAAGCAATGGAGATCCTTGTATGACAAACTTTTCTCATTCATCATATAACGAATCAGAAGAAGTTCGCAAATTGTATTGCATTCATATCTTTTAAGCAGAATGTCTGCAACCAATCATGTTTGTTTGCAGGGGAAGCACAAACATTAAATCCCCATTTTTTTTAACTGTTTGCCACTGCTGTCTCATGTTAGCAGACACACAAGCTGCACAAATAGACTGATTTCTTTTTCATTTTTTCTGAAAACTACTCTAGGTGTTCACTCCATTGGTTGAGAAATGTAAGAAGTATGGAAGAGCTATGCGTATTGGTACAAACCATGGGAGCCTTTCAGATAGGATAATGAGCTATTATGGGGATTCTCCTAGAGGAATGGTAAACAACCTTCTCTCTTTATCGCCTAAGAGCTTTCAAGCTTTTTTTACCCCAAAAAAACTCAGTTTATCCTATTAATGGGCATTTGTAAAACAGGTTGAATCTGCATTTGAGTTTGCAAGGATATGTAGGAAGCTGGACTTTCATAATTTTGTATTTTCAATGAAAGCCAGCAATCCAGTTGTCATGGTCCAGGCATACCGTCTGCTCGTAGCTGAAATGTATGTACATGGCTGGGATTATCCATTACACTTGGGAGTCACTGAAGCCGGAGAAGGT
Source organism: Rubroshorea leprosula (assembly GCA_020521535.1). NCBI lineage: Eukaryota > Viridiplantae > Streptophyta > Magnoliopsida > Malvales > Dipterocarpaceae > Rubroshorea > Rubroshorea leprosula. The sequence continues at coordinate 2,712,693 of BPVZ01000016.1, forward strand.
GAGGATGGGAGGATGAAATCTGCCATTGGCATTGGGACCCTTCTTCAGGTAACTTCATCACCTAAACTGCAAATATAACACAATGAATTATCCTCGATTTTCCTGCCAAAAGAACTGTCACCAATCTTCAAAATTGTTATGTTATCCTGCTTCAATGAGTTCTGCTGTTACTTTAATTGTACTAAAGTTATTAGATAAGTTTACCATTTCTTGGTATTATGCTCTTATATCCGCACATTTGTATAGGGGGTGTGAATACAATTATGGGACTCTGGGTGTTAGAATATGTTTGTTAGAAACAAGCAGAGAATCTTTCCACTTTGTGCATCTGTATATCCAGCTTTTGCCCTTCTATCCACATTCTCCTGTCAATTTTCATAGTTGTTTTCTGGATATGCAAAACTGTCTTATGGCCATATCACTAAGCTGCTTTATTGTTTGCAGGATGGTTTAGGTGATACGATCAGGGTTTCACTCACAGAACCTCCGGAAGAGGAGATAGATCCCTGCAGAAGGTTGGCTTACCTTGGTACGAGAGCTGCTCGCCTCCAGCAAGGAGTGGTAGGATCCTATAATCTTCTTTAACGAGTTAAGACAATGAATTTTGAGTACTGTTTCAACTAAAACCACTAAAATTATCTCCATCAGGCACCTTTTGAGGAAAAGCACAGACGTTATTTTGATTTCGAGCGTAGATCTGGTCAATTGCCAACACAAAAGGAGGTTAGTCTTCAACTTCTGTACAATACTGTTGGGTGATATGGTCCCTGTTCTATTTATGCATTTTGAACTGAGAATTTGTTCTTATCTTAAGCACAGGGTGAGGAGGTGGATTATAGAGGTGTCCTGCATCGTGATGGTTCTGTTCTTATGTCAGTTTCCCTGCATCAGTTGAAGGTAAGCATGCCACAGTACTCTTCCCTGATTAAAAGAATCTCTTTAATTCTTTTAATTTTCTCAGGCTCCAGAGCTCCTCTACAAGTCACTTGCAGCTAAGTTGGTTGTTGGCATGCCATTTAAGGTAAATTCTTCTGCACTTACATGAAAAGATTTCGTTTCATTACATCATGTTGGTTATTTGCCATAATTTTATTGACACATGTTCATTTAGGATTTGGCTACCGTAGACTCGATCTTGTTGAGGAAGCTTCCCCAAATAGATGATAATGATGCTGTAAGAGCCAACTTCTCTATTGCATGGTTACCTCTGGAAAAGAAATCCTGTCTCTCTCACTGATCCTAATTGCTTATATATATATATATATATATATTTATATTTATTACTTTTTTTACCACAAGTGGAAATGACACCTACTATTCTTTATATCATAAGCAGCGTCTAGCTCTCAAAAGGTTGATAGACATAAGCATGGGGATTATAGTTCCTTTGACCGAGCAACTAACAAAACCTTTGCCCAATGCTATGGTTTTGGTAAATCTCAAGGAATTATCAACTGGAGCTTACAAGCTTTTGCCAGAAGGTGCTGCTTTCTCCTAATTTTTTGAATTTCAGGTTCTTGATGGAAACATCAGCATCCTTTTGCTTCCCTGTTTATATAATTCCATTATTTTGCAGGCACACGTTTGGTTGTCTCAGTACGTGGTGATGAGCCCAATGAAGATTTGGAAATCCTCAAAGCTATTGATGCTACAATGATCCTTCATAGCCTACCCTATGACGAAGAGAAAAATAGCAGAGTGCATGCAGCAAGGAGGTAATCATGTTTCTGACTTGTAAATATGTGATTTAGTAGCAAATTCACAGTATTCTGTAACAACACACAATAGATAATCCTTGTTGAGGTGGCTTGTTTTAAATGAAAGGAAGAAGTTGATACACATTTCCTGCATCTCCTGATAACTTGAACATGACATGTTGCAGGCTATTTGAGTATCTAGCTGACAATTCTCTGAATTTCCCTGTCATTCACCATATACAGTTTCCAGAAGGGATTCATAGGTAAGTAAAAACTCATACTGCTTATTGACTAAGATTGAAGATATTGCTAGTTTTGACTTACACTATACTCTTTGACTTGCAGGGATGACTTAGTTATTGGCGCTGGGACAAATGCAGGAGCCCTCCTTGTGGATGGCCTTGGAGATGGTGTCTTATTAGAAGCCCCAGACCAGGATGTTGATTTTCTTAGGAATACTTCTTTCAACTTACTACAAGGGTGCAGGATGAGAAATACAAAGACGGTAAAAATCATAATGAGAACTTGACATGAGACAGAGCAAGAACAATCAGGAAAAGTAGCTAACAATGGTTTGAGTTGCAGGAATATGTCTCATGTCCATCTTGTGGCAGAACTCTGTTTGATCTTCAAGAAATAAGTGCAGAAATACGAGAAAAAACATCACACTTGCCTGGTGTTTCTGTAATTATTCCATCTCTTCCCTGAATTTCGATGGTGTTGTTTAATCTGCCTCATTTTGACTATCAATATCAATGATGTCGTTTCTTTAATTTCCTCTTTCTAGATTGCAATTATGGGTTGCATCGTCAACGGTCCTGGAGAAATGGCTGATGCAGATTTTGGTTATGTTGGTGGTGCCCCCGGAAAGATTGACCTCTATGTTGGCAAGGTATGAATGCTTTACCCGCTGCTTTACACTTTATCTCTTATATGCGCTCATCATTTCACTGTTATTATCGAATACTTATTAAGTCTCCAAAAAGAGAACAAAAAATTTTTTTTTTTGATGCTATACAAGAAAGGAACTACCACTAACCAACAGAGCCAGCGAATCACCCTCTCTATGGGATGGAAAATGATGTGTGCACACTCGGATCCAACATCCGGGTGTGCACACTCGGCATAAAAAAAAAAAATGATCCAACACCCGGTCCATTTTTTTTTTTTATGTGGAGGGTGCACACCCGTGTTGGATCTGGGTGTGCACCAATCATGGTCCCTATGGGATTGGGTGTGATACCTTCTTAACTGAAAAGTGGAACTTAACTAGAGCTTAGATTCAACTGAAAATCAGCATCATAGCCTACTGAAAGTTGAATTGAATTTTCAGACGGTTCTGAAGCGTGGGATTGCAATGGAGCAAGCAACTGATGCTTTGATCCAGTTAATAAAAGATCATGGACGCTGGGTGGAGCCTCCTACAGAAGAGTAATTTCAAGAGCTTGTATGCATTTCACAGACCAGAGACTATGGTACTAGACTGTGAAACGGAATCACCATTCCCATCCTTGTACGTAGCAAGATACCAAATAATAAACGGTATAACAGCAGCTCTAGAAGTTCAGTTCATTTGTACAAGATCAGAGCTACTTTTTGGCTGCAGCATAGAATGCACCTCATGTAGCTAAATATGCATGCAAAATTTATATTTACATAAAACCTACAAGGGAGCCCTCATTTTGAACCAAAAGGACATCGAATGGAAATAAACATTTTACACACAGTGTCTTTTCGGAGACTTGTATTGTGAAGCACGTGCGTCAAGATCTCAGGTTTTATTATTTACATTTTTTATTACTATTCTCGTCCTTTTCTGCCCCAGCTGAAAAAAAGGAGCTTTTTAAGTTTATAGGCACAAGCAGAAGCAAACATCACTTTAAGAGCATATTTGAATTAGTTTGTAAGAGTTTTAATTTTTTTTTTTATATTATTTATGAGTGATAAGTTTAAATTTTTATTAAAAAAAAATTTAAAAATTATTTTTAAAAATAAAAAAAAAGTG
>BPVZ01000016.1:2729085-2743901 GCA_020521535.1 Rubroshorea leprosula
GTAGTAAATAATTTACCACATGACCCCACATAACGTGAAGCAAATCAAGCAATTTTCAACCTGTGGTTCGGCCCCCTGGGACTTTTGCATTTTGCAAAACCTACACCACAGAGAATAAACTTTCTTCAAACTCGATCCAACAAAAATTTGTTCACCTCAATTCAGGATTCAACTGTGAGCAAAAGAAGGCGTAGAAATCATAAAAAGATGATTTTGTTTAATCTATTAGGATATGACGGCGGGTCAAATGGTTGAAAATCACATGATCAGCTTTTCATCCATTGCAAGATACATGGAAAATGGCTATACAACTCATATTATACTTCCAAAATTGGGATCCTCAATCATTATATTACTAACCTTTGCAGATTTATTATTTCTTTCGTCTACTTTTCTTGGTACTCACATCTCCTTATTGTGATTTGAGAAGGAAGAAATGATAGTTTGCACTAAAATTATATTAAAATAATATTTACAACATTCCATTTTAATAGGTTTATAATTTTGAAGGTAGAGAGCTTCAAATCCCAATTTTCGGATTGAAGGATGCATTTTACAAATCGATTTATAACCGTTAACCCGTGAGGTTTAGGTGCATTTACAACACTCTTTATTGCAACAATTTGTGCTGGAAAAAAGCATTGCAATTAAGGGTTTTTTCTAATGACATTGATAAATACCCATCATCCCATGCAATTAAAAGAATACTTTGTCTAATTTCGTACTTTAAATGCACTTTTAAACATTAACTTATATAAAAAATATAAAAACTAATATTAATTTTAATATTTATATTATGTAGATATTTTTAATTGAATAACTGATAGAATAAATGTTAGTTTTCATTTTTTTAATATATTTTTTTTATTTTGGTTCCCCATCCGGTATCCGGGGCTTCGCCCCAATTACTCCGGACTTGACCAGCTGTGGCGCACCAGAATGGTGGGTGGGTCTCCCAACGAAGATTGCTGCATACACAAGGTCTCGAACTCAAGATCTTACTTAAACTGAAACAAGCCACTTGCCACTTGATCCAACCCCTCGTTGGTTCATTTTTTTAATATATTAATGATAAATAAATACTCTTTATTATGTTAATTATTCAACCTTGACAGATACCCATCATCCCATGCAATTAAAAGAAAAGGCAGCACATGAATGCTTGTTAGAGCATCTATTATGAATTGTGTACATAAAATCCAAAATTGCAAGGCTGTATAATGATGCCAATGCCATTTATTAGATTCATAAGGTTAAGGGGACAAAATTTAAGAGTTGAACTCAGAGAATCAGTGGTGGCTTTACAGTTACACATTCTTGTTTATTACCTTTTTCTGTGAGGAGAAGGGAATGGGGAAATTAAGGAGATGGTTGGTTTGATGGAGTTTTTAGTCTATCTTATATCTATTATGTTCTACCTATTTGATGATACATGAAAGCTTCTTGAGATTTACCCCCGTAGATGTCTGGAAAGCTTCTTGTATGTTGGCTCAAAGGCTTGGCAATGCCCACACCAAGGTGCATAGATCTGGTATCCACCCCAACAAATGGAATGAGTAACATCATCCAAATAAAGATATAAAAAAGGGTTTAATCCATATGTGTGTTGGGATGAAACAGCACCTCAAGAAGGACATCCTTGGACTCGTCCAAAACAATTTCATCAAAGTTATTACCAACCACTATTTTCACATCTTCGTCATTCTTTGTCCATTGGAATCAAAAAAGGGATGAAGAAAGAAACAAAACTAGATTACAGGACCAAAACATCAAATTAATTAACTAGATAATTATTAAACAATAACTTACAGTTTCAGGAATTGGATCTGATTTGTAGAATGGCTTAAGCTTGTCTTCCAGGAAATCCTCCCCAAAGGCCTAAGGAATGGTAGAGCATTCATATTGTTTAGGTTAAACATTATCAAATGCACTCAAATAGAAAGGAAAGAAAAGAATGACGGAGACTTGGAGCATATTTGGTTCAGCTTCCAAATACTTCAGTTTTTTGACACTATTTATATTTCATAAGTTTAAATTTTTTTTAAAAAAAACTTACATTTTTAAATTTTTTTAACCTTAAAAAGATTTAAAACAATAAAAACTTAAAAGTTTCGAATACAAACTTTTCATAAAATCTTTTTTTATTTAATTTTTACTCACTTTTTTTATCTCTAAAAACAACTTTTAAATTTCTCATCCAATAAAAATTTAAACTTATCACTCATAAATAGTATTCAAAAAGCAAAAACTCTCACAAGTTAAACTAAACATGCCCTTACACCTTAATTTTATCTATGTTCACTTCAGCATCCATGAACAATTTTTTCCCATCATCATTTCCTGTGTATGCAAGAACCTACAATAAAGGAATGCGGGAGAGAATGTCAATTTCACTGCAAATATAAATCATACTCCCCAGTCCCCACCATCCCTCCAACCAACCCAACAGTTATGGACATACACATACAAAAGGAAAATGGGGAAAAGGGAAAGCGCAAAATTACTTTGGGTTCATCCCTAGTGACACCAAAACAATTTGCAACAGGCCTTCCAAAATCTTCATTGTCCATTTCCACATATACACAAATGAGCTGCAAGTCAGCACAAAACGATATAAACAGACTAGGAATAAGATTTTTAGCTTGAGAAATTGAACATTGAGAGGGAAGAAAAAAAACCATGAAAATTTTCATTTGAATAATTTCTTTGACCAAGTTATTGAATTTTGCTTTTTGTCTTTCAAAATTACAACTTACATCCTATCATGAATTCAATGAAAGAATTGATGTTACATGGCAAAAAGCTCACTTGAAGAGCTCACTCCCTAGTGTTACAGCACCTATCTCTTCACCCAATTCCAAATGCAAATGACCCACTTCTCTCTCTTGAATCCGTTCCAGTTCTTTGACAACATTTCTCATGGATGGTCTCCTGAGACTCATATTGATGCATTGCAATGCCAACTTCATAATCTGTTTTGCAGCACGTATACAGTCATCTCCTAATGTCTGGTCAACAAAACTGATTACATCACTGCATTCCTTGGCCTTCAAAAGAAAATTGGTAGTTTAAGAATCAGAGAGCATTTACACTAGTAAGTTGCTTCCATTCTTCCCTTTTTTCAATTGAAAATATGTTTGAGATTGAGAAAACGAAATTTTCATGTTTTTCTGGTATGTCATATGGTGGGACTTAAAGATACTGTCACTAAAATATAAAATGATCCTGCACCAACACCATTTGAGATGCAGCAGGACATAAGGCTGGCCTAAGGCTCAGTTGAAATGGCAACTATTCTAGAATGATGAAACTAGTGACAGAGAAAAAATATTCAAGCAAGATAAATTCTGCAAACCTGTAATACTAGGTTTGCCTCTGAGTGTAATTGGTTTCTGCAATTTGTTGCACGTCCACTAATCAACTCTAGCAAAAATACCCCAAAGCTGTAGACATCACTCTGTGCTGAATAATTCTTTGATGAATATAACCTTCAGAGAAAAGGATAGATTAGGCTTCAAAGATACATTCACATGAACTTTTGTTGTCTATGCTAAGCAAATGCATTTGTAAAGATTACATACTCTGGATCAAGAAAGCAGTCAAATGCTGAAGATGATGCACCAGAATGATGCTCAGAGACTAATTTGGATAACCCAAAGTCAGAAACCTTGGCTGTGAAATTTTCATCTAGAAGAACATTGCTGGATCTGAAATGCATGTGCAGGAGAGGAGGAACCAAACTGTGAAGATGTTCAAGTCCTGATCAAAATAAAGTGAGGTTCAAAAGGCTAATAACTTCAACATGCAAGAAAGTGAGGTTGGAATATTATTCGTAGGCATACCTTTGGCAGCGCCAAGTGCAATTAACAACCTTTGCCTCATATTTAGCTGTCCAGTAGGTAAGCCTTCATTATCTGTGAGAAGGGACAAAGAAAAGGAAAAAAAAAAAAAATTCCTACCTCAGAACATAATATGTGGATACAGGCATGCTCACACACTTCTATATATATCACATGTTTAATACATTTATTATTCCATTACCATATAGGTAATTTCCAATATTTCCATTAGGGATATAATCATAGACAAGTAACTGTTGGTTGCTAGCTTCATAATAACCAACAAGCTTGACAAGATGCTTGTTGCTTACTTGAGCAATTTGCTTCACCTGCATTGCACCAAGAGTCAAAGACAAAGTTAAATGAATAGAGTTGCTCAACAATAAAGAGCTAAAACAAATTACTTTTGTTCAGAAAATTGACAAATGAATACATTTCTGTTCCTGGAAACATAAAATATAGGAAGGAATAACATGAATATTTTCAATAAAAAGTAGGTAAATTGAAACTAGCAAGACATGCATTGAGTATCTCCAAACAATTCAAGAAGTAGGAGTATTACGCAAGACAAATAATATTAGACGTTTGCAAATGAACCAATTAAATTCCAGAATTTGTTAAATCAAGGGAATAAACACAAAAGACAGCTCCAATTCTTCACCATATTGTTTCAGGTCAGTCTCTAATCCTCAGGAAAATGGAACTTTATGCCTAATTGCAGATTGCAATGCCAGAAAAGGGAGACCTTAAAGACTGTCTTATATCAAAATCTGATATAAATTTACCTTCTGAAGAAAAGATTGGACAGGGATGTGTAGACATCTCTTTATTGCCACAATGGATCCATCTTGAAGCAATCCCTTATAGACTAAGCCGAAAATACCTTCCCCAATGATATTACTTTCACTGAAATTGGATGTAGCATGTTTCAATTCCATCATTGTTAGCTGCTTTAAACTTCGTGGACCATATGGAGAGACAGCACCGGGATATTGGGAAGTGTTAACCCTTTGCAACTCAGCTGCTCCAAAAACAAAAAGAAAACAAGAACAGTTAATTTTAAGATAAGAAACACTATTAGCAGGTTTACTCACTTCCTTACTATCTTATAAATGGTTTATTCAGGTTCACATCATGTCCTGAAGCCCAGTAAGTAGTTTATATTTTCTAGTTCTTTCTCTTGAACAATTACTTGAGTAAGCAAAAGCATTAATCATTTTTATAAAACTGCATCCCCCAAAATTCTGAATCATTTATCATATGCCAACAAGCTCAACTTACTGGGAGAAGATGGTATGGAAGATCCTGTCTCAGATGTTCTCCTCATGAACCTTTTAACACGCATCAAGCAGATATAAACAATCACCAAAACAATGATCACAAGCAGAGCTCCACTGGCACCCCCAATTATGGCAGCACTTGTCTGCTTTTTTGATTTCTTGAGATCATTTGCTTGCACAGGTGTGAGTGTTGGAACACTGTTGTCTGCATCAATGGAAGCTGCTATCCTCCTGTTTCTTGATCTGTAGAGTTGTTCTTGTAAATGAATTGGAGAGCTTGATTGAAACAAAACTGAAGCAACTGATGACAATTGAATTAATCTTGCTGGAAAAGAAAGACAACAGGAGATTCCAGGAATCCTGTGGAAGAATAGGATCAGAGAAAATTATTAGTAAATTCATCATCAAGTATGAATCTAAAAATTCATTTTCTTTTCTTTATTTGGCAAGCAATATCAAGGAAACACATCAACAATTAAACATGAATCTATACATGTTTGTGTAGGACAAAGGGAGGGAGGATACAAGGTAACAACTTCTGGATCTTTTTGTTCATAACAGTTGGCAAATGCCCATTGTCTCAAGCAGGGGAACCGCCCAGACCTAAGGCTGGAATGTTGAGGAGAGCAGACTCTGCTTTTGCAAATAAGCAAAGCTTCAGCTGAAGAAAAGTCAAAAACAAATCAGTCTTCTATCGTAATTGTACCAACAGCAAACAAGTAAGAGTAGCAATAAACCATATCTTCTATCAAAATGTATCAGAGACACAGAGTAAGTCAGTGCAAAAAGAGAAAAACAAAAAGGAATTACTTCATCAACCTGGGAAATCTAGCAGAATCAAGCTGTGATGAATATGGTGGTGTTATTAATCTCTAACTAATGTTCCAAAATCACACTAGTCAGAGAAGTGGAACTGCAAGGAAAGAGAGAAAGCTTACCATAGAGTTTGTGACTTGTATAGTTGGGCTCCAAGAGTTGAATAAGAATAAGGAGAGGCAGTCTTTGCCACAAGAACAAGTGCATCGTCAAGAAGCCTCACTCAATTGAAGCCTTAAGTAGGCAATTAATTTCAAAGTTCAAACAGTTTTCAGGTACCACAAAGAGTATCATATTAACGTCATTCCCAACTACAGTCCCTCATCCTCTAAATGGTTTCAAGTTGCAACAACGTGAGAAGCTGAAACACACAAAGTCCTCCCTTAAGTCAACTACTAAAACCTTAAATAATAGCTTCATCTATGAGATCTTCTGTGGATGAACATTTTAACAACTCCCTAAAAGAGACTTGACTATGGAAATAGAGAGGAAAAGTTCTAAAAAAAACTCATGGGACATCAAGAAGTATGTATCTTGACAAGGAACAAAACTATCAAGATCTTAAGAGGAAAATATATGGGAATGGGCTAGTTTCATTACAGTAATGATCAGCTAGAGTACATAGAGGAACTTGACTGCATTATGACAAGAAGAAAGAAGACTCATGTAGCTCAAATTTCTATGTTACTTGCTGGTGATAAAAACCTATGGTATGGTGATGAGCTGGAAGGAACTAGAAAAGCTGACTGATCACTTGAGAATTTCACATAAAAAAGTATTCTGATTAAGTAACAATGGTCTCCTTGACAAAAATTCCAGCTAAGCTAGGGAGAAGAGCAATTGGAGAAGATAACAAAAGGCTGTCATTGAAGTGGACAGATACCTTCATTTCGATTTCACTAAAATGGCTAAAAATGCTATGTAAATATCAACTTCACAAAGAATCAAATCCCAAATCCCAAAAGATTCCCAGAAGGAATCTGAAAAAGTTGTTAGCCAGTATAATCAAAGCAAAATGCTTGGCAGACCATCCACTGGACTGAATTGAACAGCAAATGATTTCTGAAACTGTATTAGTTATAATCAATCCGGCCAAAGTTTTATACTCTAAAATCTCACTAGATTTTTGAGTTTTATAAGGAAAAAGAATACATCAGCCAAGCAAATCGGGGAGAAAGAATAGTCAATAGTGTATGGAAATGTATCAATGGAAAGGATGTAGACAAATGATTACAGATATGATTCTCAAACTGTATGTGCACCAAGAAAGTGAAAATCATTTTGCTTTTGTGAAAATCTTTCAACTTTTCCAGTGCAACCAGGGAATTTTAGAATTGATGAATTAAAAGGACGTAAGATTAAGATATCCTCAAACTGGTGTGCAGGGAAACATGTCCAAATTGAAAATAATCATTAACAGAATGTATCGATTGATTGAAAACGCAAAAGCAAAAAATAATAGTAGAAGAACGTACCAGTGCCATTAAAGCTGTCCATGCCCTGTAGGGGGCATCATGTCAAGAGAGAAAAAGCTTAGCAGAGTTACCTTTTACAGAGGCCCCCCTTCAGTGGGCATGTAGTGAAAACGCAGAGTTCCAAGACAGGCAACAAAGGACAAACACAAACATTTAATGGTCACATAAGTCTAAAGGAGTAGGACCAGATGTTCCTAGGAGTAGGAGGCAAAACAATTGTTGTCTGTTTCAAGTTTCTAAATGCAGTTGAGCTTCTAGGTTCTTCACATGCAACGGTGAATGTGAATTGAATGACCCTTTTCACAACGGACTAATAGCAAATTTACGACCATTTGATCTCCTTCATTCAAACAATCGAAGAAACAGCCAAAAAGCGGTGAAAGCTGCAGGCTTTAGAATGCTGCTGAACCATGTCTAGCATTTTCAATCCATTTAAAGCTTAAACAAACAAAACCGAGCCAAAAAGTGATGAAAGCTGCAGACTTTGAATCCTGAGAAAACATGCCGAGGCCTACCCTCCAAGGGGGTCTGCTAACTTGGCTCATTGGGTAATGATATCAAACAGGTTCTGGACATATTGGGAGAAAGCAAATGCCCGAGGAAGAGTGAGGGAAATGGGAGTCTTTTAGGTTTGTGGTGTAAATGATAAATCCTAATCAGATGGCTCTGGCACCAATTGGATGAAATGATCAATGGGGACAGGCATCTCACCAAGGGACATTTTCAAGAGCAGCAGCAGCAGGGCCAGGGACAGTCACATGACATTAGCATTGTTGGGTTACTGCCAGCCGCTCACATGCCCCTTGCCTTACCATTGCACTTCATTTTTTCTTTCTTTTTGTTTTTTTATTACTATTTCTTCAATCTCCTTCCCTTTACTTCACAGTACCAATTATCACCACTCCCTTTCACGAACATGGTCATGGATGGGTACTAATAAGTACATCCTCCACTCCTGGCCACAGATAATTTATCTTTTGTGGGTGATTCAATTCCCATAGTTAACTGCTCTGCGTAGCAACAGTGATTAAATAGTAGATTCCGGTTTTTTTTTCATAAAAATTGTTTAGACCATAAAACACATCTTCCTTAATCTAATGTCACTATAAAATACTTAAATATATATATAAAAGAAATTATATTCACTTATATTGCAAATCTTATATATTATATTTATATAAAATTTTATCTATTCATTTTTATATTTTTAACAGTTGAATATATTTATTTTTTATTATATTTATTAAAAATAATTATTTTTTATCTAAAAAATTATAATAAATTTTAACTATTAAATATTAAAAGATAAATAATTAAAATTTTATATAAATATAATAAGTAAAACATAACTGTAAATGAATTCTTATTGATAAAAAAAAAAAATTGTATCCAATTACCGTTTTTGCCCCAAAATAACAACTATCATGGGAATGGGCCTTAATATGGGCCAACGGCATACTCTTACTTCACAGTGAAATCTAAAATTTCAGAACGGGGCCATTTATTAAACGACATCGTTAAATCCGCGAACTTGTTCCCCCCCTCAACGGGTCCTCTTTCCATCTACCTTTCCTTTTTCATCCCAACCGTTCCGATTTCCGACGCCGAAGACACCATGATCAGCGTTCTAGCTCAGGTGAACGTCTTTTTTTCTTTCTTTCTCTTTGCATCTCTTGGTCTTGGGTGTTAATTTTCTGTTGGGATAGGAGCGATTGCTGGGTGCTGCGCTGGGAAGCGCATCTGTGGGGATCGTCGTTTTGGAGCAGCGCAAACGGATCTACGATTCGATTTCCGACGAGAGATCCAAAATCGCCACTCAATCTAAGGTGCATTTTTTCTTTCCGTATCTATCTTAAACTGAAACCCTAGACCTAGAGATTGGTTCAATTCAGCATTTTATTGAGATCCAAGATTTGCTTTTGCCATATCAACTTATTTTGGTTCTTTTTGTCTTGTATTATATCTGAATATCAAAATTTCCTTCGAAAATTATTAAGAAATAGGGAAGAAGATTTGATTTTTTTTTTTAAATTTTGGTGCAATCTTTAGCTTTAGTGCTTTCCATGTCCTAAACAAAATCTTTTGCTTTTTATTTTTTTTTTTATTAACCTACCGGTATCTTATAATTATATTGAGTCCGATTAATTCAAAATCGAATTACCTCAGAGCTATTAAGGAAAATTCTCCCAGTAACTGTTTCTCCATTGAACTCAAGATTTTAATTAAAGAGAATTAAACTCTTTTTATTCAGATTAACAAATCGTTGGTATCTTTTACCTTATCACTTGTGCTTGTTTTCATGAGGTAAGCTGAACATTCTGATGGTCACAACTCACAGGGTGCGATGAGATGGATTCTCTAACTTAACAGTACAATATTATTTGAAATTCTTCACTTAAATAAACAATGCGTTAGCTTAAACTTGCAGCATGAAAAAGGGGAAATTGAAGGTGTAACTGTTTCATCATCATAATGATATTCTCTGTATTGCATCAGGTCTAACTTTGACAGTCTTTCAGGTGAGTGGAAAGCAGTTTGGCTCAGACTTTGGTCTCCTATGGAACAAAGCTGTGGACCAGATTTTTTTGCCTGCAATTGGGTCTCTCAGTTCGCGAAGATGGTAGGGATTTTAAATGTAATTCATAGTCAGTGGTTTGATTTGTCTATTCTATTCTTTGACATATTTATACGTGCAAAAACCTGGGATTGTATCTCTTAAATTTAATGAATGAAACCAGGAACTAGCTTCCTAATGCTGGAGCTGTGTTCTAGACTTCTAATGACCTTACTCAATAATTCAGCAGTTCTTTTACCCATCTTTGGTTATGGAATTATGGTCGTCGGATTCACAACGATAATTAAGTAGTACAATGCAATTATTATATTAAAAACAGAGTCGCCATCATTAATGCATTCATAATCCACAAAAAAAAAAAAAAAATGAAAATCTTACAGGCTTTGCTCTATGACAGTCATGAAAATAACTGTAATTCTGAACTTGATCGTCTTCTTCATTGCTTGAATCTGGATATAGCCAAAGTGGTAGTTGGCAGCGTTAGCTTCCTTGAAGAAGCTGAGCTCGTCTTCTTCGTTACAGAAATCTAATCAGGATTAAAAACGTGTTATGAAAATGTAGATTTCCAGATCAACTAGTTAAAAAAATTTATGTATATATATATATATATATATTTATATAGAAAAGTGCATATTAATTTCAATTTTTGAAATATATTAGAATTTTAATTTTAAATTATATTTTTTTATTTAATTAAAATTTAATTTAAAATTTAAAAATTTATTTTATTAAATATTAATAATTAAATTTAAATATTTAAATATTCTTAAAGAATCAACAATTAATAATTTTATACTCTTGTTTCTACTTTATTTTTTTAATCGGACTTGAAAACATATTTTTTTGGGAATTAATATAGAATCCTAATAAACATACAATTCTGATCTCTTATCTGCCTAAAACCTAGAGATTTTCCTAATAAGTAGACGTAGTAATACAGAATCCTAATAAATATAGGATTTAATTTCTTTAATACTCCTATATATAACCATTACCATCATTCCTTAGTTTCAATTCCTTAGTCTGCCATCGCACGGTCTTGTTGGTTGGGCATTTATTATTAAATATATGCCTAACTGGTTTTCTGTTCGAAGGCTGGCTAAGCTTTTCAATTCCTTAGTCAGTTTGTTGTTCCAAATATGGATGTGATTGTTTCTCTGATCTTGGAGCAGGCAAAAGCAGTGCTGCAACCAGAGGTGGATCTGATTACCGGTCTATGTAGGGAAATTCATACTCCGATATTCCATCTCCAAACGTACGCTGCTATGGAGGAGACTGCGAGGCAACAAATCTGGTTTTGGGCACACAGCTTCAGAGAAACCTGTTCTGATTTTTACAACTGAATGCATCAAAAGCTTTAATGAGACAGAGCTAGCAAGACTAAAGAATACAAGGCATAATAAATAGCTTCAATGAGACATCCTAATTGACTCTCAGTGCCAAGACAAGAATAAGTAACCTTAGAAGACAACAAGAACAACATGCAAACCATTTTAGCATGCATAGAACCTGGTTTCATGCATAGAAACTAAAACTGACGCAAGAAGAAAAATGCAAGACACTCTAAAGAAGTCTAATAACTTAATTCATCTAGAAATTAACTATGAAACACAGTAATTAAATGGTAATAAAGATTAAGACATGAAGCCACAACTAAAATACAAGAATCTTATGAACTTTTCATTATTATATTAAATGAAAGGGCAAGTTGCAGCATGATGGAAATATAATATAACAAGTAAGAAAATCGATTGACAAATGTAAATTTAAGAATCACAAACAAAATAGCCTAGTAGCCACCCTCTAAATAAAAAAGGGCAATCTTCTCAAAACACAAACCACAAGATAGTTTAAGAAAAAGCACTTAACTAAATGATACTTTCCATGGAATGAATTAGGAATTAAACTGCCCTCTCAATGTTCAATTTCTCAAGCTGAAAATTTTATTCTAGTCTACTTAGATTCTAAAGGACTTGAATACCAAAAGTCAAGGTTAGAGGACTAACCATTATAAATAACTTCTTCATAGATATGTAGTGCAGGAAGATTTTTAATATTGTATTTTAAAATATTAATTTTATTTTGTTTACCATTAAAAATAGTTTATAATTATAATTATTAGTTGATAAATGATAAAAAAATTAATATTTATTACTTAAAAAATTAAAATTAATTTGTATGTTAATATTTTTAAATATCATAACTAATAATTTACAAAATAAGAAGAAAAATTTTTGTGGTCTTAACACAATAATACATGATCATACCCATGTGTTATCAAAATTAATTAGGTAATGCATCCAATCACCTTTGAAAAGAAATTAAATCCTATATTTATTAAGATTTTATAATACATCTATATTTGTTAGAAGTTTTTTTACATTAAAAGATTAGTTGTTTGACATAATAAAAATTTAAATTGTAATTTTGATCTTAAATCAAAATTTTTTAACCAATGGTTGAAATTCTAATTTATTGATAATGAGCCCCTAGAGGAAGGAGGCATAGCCCTGAAGTTCTTGATAATGAGCCCCCAAAAGCAGTGTCTACTCCGAGGATCAACTTCGAAACTTTGCAAGTTAACTCAAGAAGATTTGAACAACAAGGAGCTCTTAAGTTCATTGCAATTACAAATGTAGGAAGACAAAAGAATTCCCTAGGACAAAAATATACAGATCACAACATTCCAAATCAGTAAAAGCAAATTTAAATCAAACAAATAACAATTGGCTAGGGAAATGACTCAAAACAATATATGAACTAAGTACATCAGCAAATAAAACTCAAACAAAGGTAAAATCAAAATTATGTACGAAAAAAGGTGCCAAATCCTAAGTGGTTAAAGAACATACAGAATACAAAGTCGGAGGAAGCTATCAGAGACGCTAAGTTTTATGAAAGCAGACCCCAAATGGCCAACAAGGAGAACTATGGTGGTGGAAAGAGAAGAGACATCAGAAGTTATTGAGGAGTCGAGAAGAGAAAGGAATGTATTAGAGAGTTGGATAAAGGAAGGAAACTGTCAGAGCAAAGAAGAGGGAAAGGAGCCATCAGCGAGAAGAGTGCTTGAATAGTGGAGAAGATGATAGGGTTTCCTTTTAAATGGATGGTTAGCTTATATAAATGGTAAAATATTATAACAATTAACAATTTTATCACACAGACTTTTACTTGTCTCATATAGGCGCTTATGTCTGCAACTTCCTGTTTTGTTAAACCCCCAATTTAATATGGCAATTTAATATGGCAAAACCCTTAAATTTAGCCTTAAATAGGGTGGCAAGGACAAGTTCACCTCCCAAAAAAATGATACATTAAAATTATTGAATAACCCAAATCGCCCAGTATTTAGTCTGTAATTTTTTTTTTGTTAAACCCCAATTTGATATGCCAAAACCCTTAAATTCACCCCTAAATAAGGTGGCAATGACAAGTCCACCACCAAAAAATGATGGTACAAATGGCACATTAAAATTATCAAGTAACCCAAAGCACCTAATATTTAGTTCGCAATTTTTTTTTGTTAAACCCCCAATTTAATATGGAAAAATCCTTAAATTCACCCCTAAATAAAATAGCAAGGGCAAGTCCACCCCCCAAAAAATGAAGGTACAAATAGCACATCAAAATTATTGAGTAATCCAAATCATCTAATATTTATTATGTAATTTTTTTTTGTTAAACCTCCAATTTAATATGGCAAAACCCTTAAATTCAACCCTAAATAGAGTGGTAAGGACAAGTCCACCCAAAAAAATAATAAAAGTACAAATAGCACATCAAAATTATCGAATAACCAAAATCACCCAATATTTAGTCCACAATTTTTTTTTTTTTGTTAAACCCCCAATTTAATATGGCAAAATCCTTAAATTCAACCCTAAATAAGGTGGCAAAGACAAGTCCACTCCCCAAAAAAATGAAAGTACAAATGGCACATCAAAATTATCGAGTAACCAAAATCGCCCAATTTTTAGTTCACAATTTTTTTTGTTAAACCCCCAATTTAATATAGCAAAACCCTTGTGGAGAGGACACAAGATGAACTTGTGCTTAGGGTCCTTCCTAGGGTAACTAGTTTTGCACGAAAATTATGGAAAGGACATATGACAATCACTCTTAGAAACATCTAGGGGGTCCAACAACTTACTAGGCCTAGAACCTTTCCCTTTGGAGCTCATAACAAGGGGATAGATCAAGTTCAAGCTACTAGAACTAGTCCTATATGCATTCCTCAATCTCTCCGTGTCCCTAGCATAAAAAAAAATAGAGTTGAAAAAGCTCCAAATTGAACAATGTTCGAGGAATTAAATCAAACACCAGTTGGGCATAATCAAATTGAGCAAGTGAAAGAAATTTAAAGACGGTAGAAAACATGAGTAAATTGGAAGAGAAAATGCTTCTGTACATCTTATTCAACTGACAAAAAAGGCCTTACAAGTGAATTAAGCAATAAAATAGCAACTACTCATCCACTTAGATTCAAATAAGACATGTACTGCTAATAATTAAGAAACACAAAGACACATACCCAACATATAGCTGAAGAATAGGACAATAAAAAACAGACAACTAAAGACTTATTCAACACTTCCTTCACTTGTGTAGTTCTATTCCATTTCCCACACATTGGCTGTGAAGGATCTTTTAGAGACATGATCCTATCCTCCCCACATATTTTCTCCAAGTGCCCCAACCTACCACATTTGTAATAGAAATCGGAGAGCTTCTCCTATTTTAGTTCTACCCATTTATCCTTCTAGTTATTAGTTCGTGACCAAAACCCAGCAAAAAGAGGTTTTAGCCAAAGAAGTATATACCGTACCGTACC
>BPVZ01000016.1:2793434-2806503 GCA_020521535.1 Rubroshorea leprosula
AAGATTTTTATAAAGAGTTAGTAACCGTTAAACCACAAGACTGTTTTCAAATTGAAGTTAAATTAAATGGTTTCATTATTTGAGAAGGCATTTAGTAAAAAGTAATAAAATTTCTTATGTGAATTTAGAAATTATTTCAAGAAACTATATAACCACCATACAAAGAAAAATAACCACAATTTGACTGTATTTGTAACACGGAATCTCTACTTCTTGAGTACAAAAGCTCAATTTAGTAATTTTAAACTTTATTTGATTTAATTAGTTGTTAGAAAAACAGAAAATATTAGTTATTAACTATTAATTGTTTCATAATTATTAAACCAAATATATGTGAGTAAATCTAATTGACCTTATAAGTTGTTTGGTATAATAACTTAAAATAAATATTAAGTGATTTTATTTAATTTAATAAAAATTATTTAAATTATTTATAATAATAATTATTAACCATCAAATCAAATAAAATTACTAGTAATTAATTTTAAAGCATAATACAGAACAGCCATTTGATGTACATAAATTTTTTTTTTAACACTAAATCACTGTTCAAGGGAAAACAAAAAAAAAAAACATTTTAAAAGGAAAATGAAAAAAGAGAAAATAATAAATACAGAGGAGAAAAAAATGGAGTACATTACAAAATCTAGGTAAAAATATCACATCCATGCAGCCTAACGTTCAGTTGACTCCAGCAAAAAATAAAAAATAAAATAAAAAATAAAAAAATAAAAAAAATTTCCATTAAAAAAAAAAAAATCTCAGTATTCACCAAAATCATCTTTCTTTCTCTTCTCCCCCACTCTGCACCTTTCCTCGCTCTTTTCTCCTTTCCCCTTTCCCCTTCTTTACCAAATGCAAAACCCTAAAAAGTTCTGATTTTTTCCCCGACCCATTTTCCCTCTCGCCCGACCCGATCTGGGTCCGATCGCCATTTGAAGTTCCTTTCAGCTGGAAATCCTTGGATTGACGGAGTAAGGAGAGATTGAGGTGAGAATTTAAGAGTGCAGAGAAGAGGAGAGGGGGAGGCGAAATGTATAAGAACCAGCTGCAGGAGCTGGCGCAGAGGAGCTGCTTTAATTTGCCGTCCTATACATGCATTAGGGAAGGTCCGGACCACGCGCCGCGGTTCAAGGCCACGGTCAATTTCAACGGCGAGACGTTTGAGAGTCCTCACTACTGCTCCACCCTCCGCCAGGCCGAGCACTCCGCCGCCGAAGTCGCCCTCAACTCCCTATCTAACCGTGGTCCGTCTCACTCCCTCGCCGCCAGAATCCTCGTAAGTGACGAGATGTTTCCGGAAACTTCTCCATTTCCCACCAAAACTTACTTGTTTTTTCAAATTCTAGGTTTTTGGAATTTTTGCTTGCTTGTTTGTTTTCCGCTTTTCTTCCGGCTCATACTTCGCGAATGTGAGCCTAGTGAGTTCTGCGCTTCTAGTCAGGCTTAAGTAAGGGAAAACTGTGCTATGATGGTGATCGGCTTATCCTGCGCGCCGTTTTAGCCGTAGGGTAGCCATGATCGCCGGTGGTTCATGGTATTCGTGGCCGGCGAGTACCGGAACTGGATTAGGAAGTGAAATAACGGAAACGCCCCTAGCGTCGGCAGTCTTAGGATTTAACAAAGCAGTAGGATTTTATTGACTTTTTTCTGGGTGAATTAATTAATTTCAGTAATTTGGAAATTTCTGTGAAAGAAAGTTGTTAACTTGAAGCTCCAATCCATCTTTTGCTTCCGGTAAACAACTGTTCTCCGGCCGGCCGCTGTGTTGGTGTAAATTAGTTGTCTGGTGAAGGCTATTTCGGTCACATAAAATTGGGAAATTTTCTTTAGGATCAACATTGGCTCCCTGAGAAAACATAGGTAGCAGGGATTGGTATTTTCCTTTTAAAAAAAAAAAACCCTTTTATTAAATTGCATTTTTTCAGGTTTCTAAATCTCCATCTGAATTAATTAATGTTGAATACTAAGCCAGGTTTCTCATGGCGTGGTATACTAACCCAGTTTGATATTGACCATTACTTGAGGTTGTTAGGCATTTAATGTATTTTGAGTCATCATTTTCACCTTCTGTTATTCAATCCTGATTATTTGCTGATTGGATCACTTGAGACTTTGAATGTATGCCATCCATTAATTAATTCGATAAACAATATTGAAAATGTGTCATTGGAGTATCTGCTCCTTGCCTAACTGAAGTTTGAATTTTGAACCTTGTTTGCTTCCATCTTTCGGCTGCAAGATATCTAGTAGTTTTGTCAATTTAGTTGGCTCTTGCACATCTTCAAGGCTAGTGTTGTGCTAATTTCTAAATGTAAATTCATAAAAAATAAACTACGCATTCACTAGAAGGTCGTCATCCATGTCATCCAGCTTGTCTTTCTGCCACCCTCATAATATAAAGTTCTCCTTGAATTTAAAAGAATTAATTGACTGAGCTTCTTTATGATCAGGATGAAACAGGGGTTTACAAAAACCTTCTACAAGAAATTGCACAGAGGGTTGGAGCCCCATTGCCGCAGTACACAACATTCAGATCAGGCCTTGGGCACCTACCTGTTTTTACGGGGGTGGTAGAATTGGCTCGAATCACTTTCACAGGTGAACCTGCTAAAAATAAGAAGCAAGCAGAGAAGAATGCAGCCATGGCAGCTTGGAATTCTTTAAAACAATGTAAGTAAATGGTTTAATTTTCTTTTCTATAAATAGAGCAATGGTAGAATGGAAGGTTTGGTTTTTACCATTGGTAAGATGTTGAAAATCACTTCTTTGTGTCTTCTCCTGACTAAATCATGAGTTTTCAATGCATCTGTTAACAAAGAAATGGGACTACCAACCAAGACATGACTTCTTTGTGATGGAGATGCATGGTATAGACATATTACGTAACTAACTACAAATTCTTCTCTGAAATGGTAACTGAAAATTTCAGTACAAAATTTTATGTCCTTTCTTTCCTGGAAAGAGGAAGGTTATACAATGTACCAGTTACAACTTTGAATTTTCTTGGGAGTCATATGTTAACAGCATTCTTCTGCTGATGTCTGTGATTTTCATTTAGTGTTGGATTTCCTGACTAAGCTAATGGTTTCTCCTCTTTCAGTGGCAAAAGAAGCCGCATGTTCTTCTTCTGAGCCGGACAACAGTGATGAGCTAGAACAGATCACAATAGCACGGGCCTTGCAAAATTACAAAATAAAGGAGATGTCCAGGCCAAACTCTTCTAATGCTCCGATACCATTTACAAAGAAGTTCCAGAGTCTAAGACCAACAAGTCCACAACCTCTGCCGTCTACCACATCAAAAATCCTCCCTTTAATCTTCCCGAAGGCAGCTCCTCGCAACAGATCCCTGTTAACAACAGCAAATGATAAGCTCATGCCACCGGCAGCACAAGCACCTGCATTGGATGGCCGTGGCAGTCGTCCTCAGAGATTCCCTGCAGCAGGAGCAGCTCCTTACGTTCCCATCAGACAGTTCAGGACACCTTGCCATAGTATTGCACCACCTGTGACGATAAGAACTGCAGTACCTGTTTTCTCAGCACCTCCACACCCACCACCGTCTGCAGTTTCCGCTCAACCATCTGCATCTGCACATCCTGCCCAGCAAGCACAGTCTCTGCTTCCATCACAGCCACCACCATCAGCCCTTCCCCCACAGCAGTTACCATCCACATTTCAGCCACCACCATCAGCACTTCCCCCGCAGCAGTCACCACCCACACTTCCACACAAGCTAATTCAAGGACCATGTGTCCGAATTGCTCCACCTGTCACCGTTAGGCAGGTGGTTCCTGTATTTGCTGCCCCACTTGTTGGAAAGGAAAATGTTTTGAATGTTAGAAAAGAAGATGCTCCAACTTCAACTCCTGCCCCTGCTCCACCTGCTAAATCACCTGCTCAAGTAGAGGAAGCTGCGACCACAACTGAAAAGAGTCTGGAAGAATTTGAGACAGTACAGAGCATAGTACAGCTAAAAATCTAATGATAGTTTTCGAGCATTTAATCAAAGGGAACACACGGTTTTGTGTTGTTCTCAAGTTTGTTGTACGCTTGCTGATCATCCCATGAGTCGTTTCATTTTGTAACTTCTGTTTTCTTTGTTTACTCTTCCTTTTTGTTTCTTTAGAAGCTACAATTTCTGCAGGTTAAAGTAGCATTAGTAGTTCCATATCAATGCAATGAAAGAGCAGCTGTGTCATATTAATGTTCTAGAGTGATGTTTCAAGGATGGCTATATTTTTTTAATTTCATTTTATTTTTTATTTTCCCCATATCTCCTTGCTTAAAGGTTGGCTTAGGAACAAAAATTCTAGCTCCAACCTGGGTGCATTATTGCTCCCTTCTCCAAGCCCCTTGACCAAAGATTTAGTTCGACGAGGGGTTTTTTCGGCTTTTAAAAGAGATACATGCAGGTTAAGCTCCAGGAAGCTGGAAAATTGCACATCATTAAAGCTCCAGGACCCAGTGCTTTAGTCACCCAAATGCCATGTCCCTGTCACAAGACTCAGACAGATATGGCAGGCTGAAAGCAGATCAGATTAGCTTTTTCCATGCTCTATGTTGCTCAGGTCATAAACCAGGCCATGTTGTGGAGCCAAACTAGGCCTGTGTAGCTCTTCTGTAGGGCTTCCTACTTCCTCTGTCCTTCAGAAACAATTACTAACAAAAGAACAAAATCTTAACAACCATATATTTCTTAATCAGCTGATTTTATCCAATCTTCCATTGATTTGGAGTTGGAGATCCCTTCCCCTCTGAAAACAACCATTTCAACAGCAACTAGAATTCAAATTATGTTATGAAGTAATGCTTAGTTCAGCATCAGATCATAAATAAAATACAGCTCATCAGTGGAGAATTTAGACAGTGAAGGATTAGAGGTGGAAAGTGGAAACAAAGCACTAACCCATTAGTTGGTCATTAATCAAATCTTGGATAACAGTGAATCCTAAAAGAAGTGGGGCAGCTTGATTCTTTTGAGCTCACAACACTACATCATGGGCCAGTTTCTCCCACCACTTCACATGACTCAATATATGAAAAAACCCTGAAATTAGGTAAAATCTTTCAAATAAACACACATCCATAGACAGTGCCAGTGGGGAGAGGTAAGTTTGGTTTCTTAAGCTTCAAGCTTCAATGCATTTCCCTGCATTTTTCTTGAACACAACCATCTTTTTTTAAAAGGGGAGATAATGACAATTAGGAAGTTTTGTCTCCAAAAAAGAAGTACCTTTCATAGCCAAAGGGACCAAATTGATATGCCAATAAAAAAAGAATGAATGTAAAGGGTTAGCTTAACTACCAAATTGAAGCCCTCCATGTTTCTTTCTATTTCAAACACTTATGTTTACATTGTAATTGGTAGGTAAAAGGGTCACCCTATGAAAAGACTTCTCTTATTGTCCTTTCGGAATTCGGATTATATTCAATTGCTTCAAATTTCAAACTTTTTGTATGCATCATTAATTGCTATAAGCTAAAGGCTTCAAACGTAATCATGATTCATGAAGCAGAAGTCCTAACTTTCTACAAACAGATGAAGCAGCAGAAGAGAGTATATAAACATTATTGACCTTGTGCATGCTTAACACATATATAGTCCCATTTCCATTCATTAACTGTCTTTGGAAACCAAATTTCCGTCCTCAGTCTTCCTATTCCCCCTGCCCTTTTATGGCTAACCTACCAATCAACAAGCAACTTCCTATCCATTTTTCCTTTGGTGAAAAAGGAAAATTAACTGGATATCATTTATTCATTAGAAGACAGATTAGATCAAGTGATAACTAAAGTTCTCTGATTTAGAAAAATTTTGATCAAATGGGTTTCAAATACGGTTCAAGTTTCAGAATGGAAGGGAAAAAGCTACGACATGAGAACATTCAATGCTTGTTTTGAAGCACTGGAATATTGAGAGAAAGGAATCAGGGATGGGGTAACTGTTTGACAAAAGCAGGCAACTGGGGTGCTTAGAATTTCATGAAAATAGATTGATAACAAGTGGTCCAAAATCAAATGGCCAAGAAAAAGGTCCTCATGGGTACAGTCTATTTAATGGCCTCAGCCCTCTGGGGTCCCTCCCCTTTCAGTTAATTCATTTCTCCATTATGTCAAGCTAAACCCTTCACAAAACTTGCCAAACAACACACCCAAAAATCATCTCAAAAAGTTAAAATTTTTGGGGGAAAAACAAAATGGGGTTTCCTCAAATTGGAGTTTTGAAGAATCTACAACAGTGCCCAAGTTTAGGTATTGAAATTTAACTTCACTTCTACTTACACTAGGGAGATAATTTAATCAATGAAGATGTAGTAGTAAGAATGGGAAAAAGAATCAGCAGAATCAAAACCACCAAACGGGACAATGCCTATGGACCATTCTTTTCTTGAGCACCAGCCCTAACCACCAAAGAAGCAGCAGGAGACATCTTTATCCATCTTTGGGTTAAACTTAAAAGCTTCACGGTGAAAAGAACAGAGCATGGGAGAGTGAAATGATGTAAAAAAAGGAAAAGAAGTACCACAATAACAATACAAAAACAATAAGTGTGCCAAGCAAGCAAAGTTGCTGACTTGGCCCCACCTTACCCCATCCAGGTGGGGCCAGATCTCCACTTCAACAACACTAACCTCTCAAAGCAATGCCACGTCATCACTCAATTGATTCACGCAACAAATTGGTTTTTTTTCTTTTTAAAAATATAATTTTGGGGGAGGAGCTGGCCCCAGACAGGATGGGCCCACATGATTGGACTAGATGGGGCCCAAAAGTTGTTAAGGAAGCACTGGCATTATTCCTTTCCTATGAAAAAAGCAATGGCTCATGACAAAAGGAGATGGGCAACCTCTAACCATATAGCTACAAATACAACAACATCAAGGAAAAAAAGCAAGCAAAAACCAAAAGAGAGAAAATTGAGAGGAGGGAGGGGGACAAAGTGGAAGAATGTTAATCCCATCAACTTAAAGTTTAGAAAAGAAAAATATACCCATTTGACTTTGTTATAACTCATCATATATCATTCATTGTACCACATTTATATTATATGTGCATAGGCCAAGCCCATCTTCCTTTTTGAATCTTGATCAAGATCTCCATAAGCTATTGTTAGTCTTTCCTTTTCAAAAAGCAAATCACCCTAAAAAACTCATATATCTTATATAAATTCAATCTTTTACTCTCAATCACATGTATAGATGACATATATAGGGCATGCGTTTGGTTAGGTTAATTTTTTGAACAGTTTCTCCATTGTTAAAGCTGAGGTTGTTTTCCTTATTAACAAAGTTAAAAACTGATAAAAAGAGAAATTGATGTTGTGTGATTTGCATCTTAATCTTCCTTATATCTATCATCACCATAGGAAAAAAAGCCACGTAGCCAACAAAAAAAAAAAGTGAATCATGGACACAAAATTAATGTGTTTTTGTGTACACATGAAGAATATATTCATTATTCGCCCTCTTTATATGTTGTTGAGAGTGAGAAGAGTGTGCCCTAGGTGATGAACAGGCAATAATACCGACAGCACCTCCAATGGAGCATGAAGAGCTTTTCATTGGTGAAAGTCAATTCCTGTTGCTTTTGTTTTGTGCAACAATTTCTACACATGGATTAAAACTATTGGCGTTTGGCATGCTTTTGAGGGAGGAAAGTGGTGTAGGGCAAACAGAAAATCTTCTTTTGAAAATGGGGTTCAAATCTAAGTTACCATTTCAATAGGAATCACTGTTGAGGAAAAGGGTATCATCACTTCACTTGTAGTTTAAGCATACGAAGCTGTTTGGCCTAGTTAGTAGAATCCAAGTTTTCTTTATAAACAATCTGTTCTTTACTTTTAGAAAGAAATTGAGACAAAAAAATTTCCAAATTACTAGAATGAGATCTTAAAATTTCCAAATTACTAGAATGAGATCTTAAAATTTAATAAAATTAGCAACGACCTAAGTAATTTAATGATTATCTTTTTTTATTGAAAGTAAGAACTCCTAAAATTGAGTCGCATGACATGCGAGTGGGGTGAAATAAGATATGAAAGATAATTGTTTCTTATTATGTAACCAATATTAAAAAAATATATATAAAATTTATCAGTTTTGTAAAAATTTACTTTTTACCTTATATTTGTAAATATAACCGATTGTACAAATACTCATGAAACTAATTGCACATATGTACTAAAGATTTGGATACCCATATAGGTTATATATCAAGAAAAAGAACTAACAATGATAATTCTATATGCTATAATATTTTCAGAGAAAACCCCATTTCTAATAAAAGATTTTTGTTTTTGGATAGACAATTGTTTTTGTTCATTTGACTAACACAAACTGTGTTTCTCTGTTACCATATTTTAATTTCCCATTTGCTTTTAGAAAATTCAAAGTCTAGCATGTGCCGACATTCGAGCAAGAAGAATGTGTATAATTACTTGTAACGTTTTACATATGATTATACTTGTTAACTTGAAGTCAACCTTTTACATTAACTTGCAGCGTTTCTCGTACAAGTACATATAGACATGCAAGATTGTTTAAATATCCAAATATCCGTCATCGTCATATATGTATGTACATACATGCATATATATATGGATACATGAGTAAATATTTAATTACATGTAAATTATCTTATTATAAAAAATTTTATTTTATCTTATAACTTTTTTTAGGAACAATATAAATTGTCTCAAATTTTTTTGAAGAAAAAATTAACAATTATTTTAGGATAAAAAAGTTATATTTTTATAAAAATTTTAAACTATTGAATGAAAGGCAAATTTTTTAATATTAGGATTGTTTTTTATTTAATACTTTCTTTATTTATTTTTATTTAATTTAATTTAATTTTTTAAATATAAAATTTAAATAAAAAGTTGACATATTATATAAATAATAGTAAAAAAATTATATATTAAAAATAATTATATATATAATTTAAATTTAAAAAATAAAAAAATTAAAATAAATATATTAAAAGTAATTCAAAGAGTAGTAATTTTTATCTTACCGTTTAAACAGTAAAACAAGCCATTCATCCTTCAATGTTCAAAACAGAAAATCAAGCGACTCAAAAATGAAAAAATCATGAAATCAAAAAGATTAACTTCAAACTGACATGAAGGACAATAATAATTAATTTACTACGTACTGCCTAAAAGTTAGCATGCTTGCTTGCGGTGCAATTTTAGCTGTCCAGAACGGATCAATGTTTCCTATTTATTTATTTAAAGGAAAGACAGTGCTTGTTTAATCTATATAAGAATACGTTTTTGATTAACCATTTGAGTAATTTAATGGTTATTTTTTTTATTTAAAATATAAAATTTTGAATTCAAATCGTATAAAATGTAATTGAAATAAGATAAAAAATATGAGATAATTATTTTTTATTTCATTGTGTAATCAAGATAAAAGAGAAAGTACGTTTCTTTTGAGGCAAAACCATTCCTTAAACCCTCAAACGTATTTCGTTCTAGTATGTATGTTCATATATTTGAAAACAGGCAAATAAACCCTTAAACCATGCAATTGAAGTAAATTAGCCCTTCCTTAGTGACTATTGATAATTTCTGTTAATTTTAGCTGATGACCTGATGTGGCTAATAAAAGAAATTACTATCATTCATTCACATTTATCTAACAATTAAAAGAAAATAAATAATTTTAATTTAGTTGCAAATTTCATTTTATGATCACATTCTAAATTTAGATTAGAGAAAAGTGTTTTACAAGTTGCATTTTTTTAAAAAATTTTTAGAGAGTATGTTTAAAATCTCATATTCTAATTAATATTTTTAAAAATTAACTATTAGATTTAAAATTCTATTCAGATAAACCATGTATACCAATTTTCAAATTATTTTAATAGATACAATCACTTTATTAATTATAAAAAATTTAACACTGTTAAATATATGTTAGTAAATAAAGGTTTTTTAATAAAAGATTATATGTATTAGATTAATATAAAAATTAACATATATAATTTATATAAATAAAATTTTCAATTAAACGATCAATTTTAAAAATATAAATTAAAAAAAGAGTTTTTAAACAAGTAATTCAAAAAAATTTTAAAAGAACGACTTATTCTACACTATCCTCTTAAGATCAGGCATTCTTTTTAGTTGTCACATTAGTTGATCTTAACAAAGTGTTAATTTGCTACAATTTACACTATTCAAGAGCTTATTTGCTTGTCTTTAAGTTCAAGGGGATATAAACTAAAATGGGATAAGTTGAAGGGCTTATGAAAATGGTTTTGCCTTCTTTTAAGGACAAAAAAAAAATCTGCTCAATTTTTATTTCATAACAAAAAAAAAGTTTATTTTGAGAATTTTTTTTTTTTGGGGAAATTTGTGTTGTAGTGTTCTGTAGCTTTGTGGGCAGCACGTGGGACTACTTTTCACGCATGCCTAAAAGCAGGTAAAAAAATTGCCTCATCACAGAGGAACCAACATTCAAATGTGTATACCGTCACCTTCAAAACCAAGTCAATTAATTTCATCATTACTAGGAGTACCTTTTATAGTGACAAAAAATCTTTGTCATTTTTTTACTCTTTTTTTTTTTCTCTTCATTCATTTTATAAGTTACAAATCAAATCCTTTTCTCCAGTTTTATACTCAAGCATTGGGCTATTTCTAGGGGAAGCATTGAGCTATTTCTAGGGGGTGCCTTGACTTCAACTACATAAATTTGTAACTCAAATTTTATGTTGAACATTTACATGAAAAGTCCTCCATAGTTTGGGCTCAAAGGGTAAAGAATAATGAGAACGTGCTTGTGCCATAATGGCTGTCTCCCCATTGTAAAGAATTTCCTATTGTAAACTTGTAAACTTGGTACGTGTGGGGTTTGAATTCCATCTCAACGTTTAAAAAAACAAAAAAAGAGTAAAGAGTAGGGAGAGTTTTGATGTGTAATAGGGTTCAAGTAATATCTTTATTTGAATGTTAAAATTGTTTACATATCATATTTATTATTTATAGGTATAGATTTGCTCAATATTTATAAATAAGATAATTTATATATATCTGTAAAATTAGTCGAGCTAGATATTTGAGGATGAATACATTGATCATGATTTAATTTAAGATTAGCAAGAGGACTTATTTATAATTAACAAAACTTTAGGTTGATTGATAGACCAAAAGAAATTCTATGCACCGTAGGAGGGTCGAAATGAATAAAAATAAAACTACAAGGGGGGAAATGGACGCTTTTATTTTCACGCGCATTTTCGCTTTAAATAATGGTTGGTCCGGAATTAAGAAACACATTCTTGACAAGCACCGGTCCCTCCATTTTCTGAGATTTTAATTAATTTACAATTTGCTCTTCCCCTTCCACTACATTCTCGAGACTGCCACTTCTAATTCTTCCACAACTACTATTATTTTTCTAATTTTCAGAAGCTTGGGATTTTAATTTTATTCTTTTGTACACAGGAATTTTAGTTTACATTTAATAACTTAAAATTTAAAACTTTTTCTTATCTGGGTTGCACAATTAAAGGCGATCATCTCTCATTCTGTACTCAATTTCACTCAAATACCATGCGATTCAAATTCAAAATCGCTTATTTTTAACAGAAGAATTTACATTTAATAACTTAAAACTAAATTTTATTTTTAAATCTTGGTTGCATAACTAAAGATAATCATCTCACATCTTTTATTTCACTTCATTCGCATATTATGCGATTTGAATTCAAAATCTCTTATTTTCAATAGAAGGATATCCCTACTTAATTGTTTAAGTTCTTGGTAAATTTTAAAACTTTTAAATACTTGAAACATTCATTTGGGGTTTTTAACTTTGTTTTCTTTCTTTATTCTAGTCCAAGAATATTCTTTTATTTTGGCTATCGCAGTTTAGAGAAATGGAAGAAAATAAAAAAAAAATATTGGTTATTTTTACTATAGATTATGGAGTATATATCATTGAATCTTGAAATTTGTAAACATTTTCCTTGGAATATTTCAAACCCAAATTTCAGGGTGAACTCAAAGGTTGAAGATGGGTTGACTGATCAAGCACTTTTAAGCCCAACCACAGACACAAGCCTGTCTATTTAATTTTGTTCAAATCAAAAGCCAGAAAAGATGGCTTAACTCTTGTACCTGCTTGACTCATCAAGTTGATTCTCCTAAAAACAAAAAAAAAAAAAAAAACCCACGTATGAGGGTTTTTCTAGAAGCTCCTATCCTATCCAAACATGCTCCCCATGATAAAACTAACATAATTAATAAGAATCCCATGTCCAAATCAAGTTTTTAAAAACAGAGCTATGAAGGATCTTAAAAGAAGAAAGTAAAACTGTAAAGGGGGGAGGGGGGTAATTTTGATGAAGAAACAGAAGAATTCCATCTGATCCCATGTGCAAGTTGGTGTAAGCAAGTCCATTCTAAAAGATGAGAAATGTTTTTTTTTTTTAAACATTGAGAGTTAGCTAATTTTTATAGCAAAGAGTAACAATTCGGTTAAATTGTTTTTAATCAAACTAAAATGAGTTAAATTTTGGTACTTGATATATATAGTTAAACATGGATAGCCAATATTAACCCATGTTGAGAACCCAAGTCTATTGTCACAACTGAGAAAACATAACCATAAAAAGAAAAGAAAAAAAAAAAAGAAAAAAAAAGGAGCTAAATGAGAGGATAATTTTGGTAAGAAAACAGGGGAATTTCAACTGCCCCTATGGACTAATCACAATTTTAAGTAAAACCAAATCAGGAAAAAGAATAGAGGAATGTACCAAAAAAAAAAAGAATAAAGGAAGAGGCAGATTGGTTAAATTTTGTTATTTGAACCTGTTAAGATCTTAGTTTTCAACTGTAAATGTTGTGATTTATGAAGTGAAGGATTATCGTACCAAAATGGTTATTGTCATGCAGTTATTTATTAAAATTATATAAAATATTTGGTAAAAAAATATATAACCTATTTTATGTTTATTAATTAATAAAAAAATACATATTACTTTTGATTTTTAAAATAAAAATTTATGAAAAGCATAAGTTATATGTAATAAATGTATTTTTTATAATT
>BPVZ01000016.1:2806603-2828450 GCA_020521535.1 Rubroshorea leprosula
AAAAAAAAAAGCACAGTTATTAAGTACTTAACGTGATTTTGACAAAAGGCCATCTGCCTTACCCTGCCCGATATGTTGTACATGTCAGTCAGAGAACCAAAAAAAAAAGGAGTGTGCTTTAATGGAGTTTGGCCCTGTTTGTTTGGACCTAACAATGTCATTCCATGGAAACCAAAGGGACAGAGGCGTAAATGCGCCGAAATATAAAGAAACCCTACTCTTTCTTCTCAGTTTGTCGATATTCGTGCAAACCAGTATCTCTTCTTCTCTCTCTTCTTCTGCTTCTTTTTTTATTCTCTCCATTCCCTGCTGCAGTTTCATGCTCAGATGCCTTACTGTTATCACTGTCACTTCTTGTTTTTTTCCCCTCCATCTCTTCTTCTTTGACAATTTTGACAATCCTTTTCTTTTCAGTTTTTCCTGGGTTTTTGTTAATCTGCTACAAAAACCTTTATTTTATTTTATTTTATTCAAATAAAAGTCTTTCCTTTATTCCTCTTTAGTCACTGCAAAATTTGGAGAGAGTTGAGGGGAGGGGAGAACCATGTTTAGGGTTTCACTTTCATTTTCTCCTCACATTTCTCTTGTTTCTTCCAAAACAGCAGCTCTCTGATGCTTTAACCACTGGCTCTCTTAGAAGAGAGCCTTTGATAACTGATCTTCTTGCTTTAAGTAAGTTCTTGGTGGGTTCAGAAGCTAGAATGAGGTCTCTGGGTATATATGTGTTTCTTCTGGAGAGTAAGGATTGAGGGTGGGATTTTTTTGTCTCAGGATTTCTTCAGGAGCTGTTTCGATCTGGGTCTTGGTGGAACGTTACAAAGTTTGGATCTTTTTTGAGTGAGAGAATTGCTTTGGACGGAAGCAGAGCTGTTTTTTGTACCAGCTTCATTATCTTAAGGATAAACAAGACAAAAACTAGAAAAACCAGCCAGCCTCCTTGGCTTTTATACCTGGGGGGGCTTTAGATAAAAATCCCCAGAGTTCAGCTCTCTCTCTCTCTCTCTCTTTCTCTCTTTCTCTCCTATATACATACCACCACACAAAAGGTCGGACTTTACTAAGAGCTAGCTGAAGAATCTCAACTCTCTAGCCAAAACTCCAAAACAACCATCCCTTTTATCACCAAGCTCACAGCTTCTCCACACCCAATATACCTTTGCCTAAATAAAGTTTGGTTTTTGGGTCTTCCCAAAAATGGCTATGGCGATGGCGCAGCACCGAGAGAGCAGCAGTGGTAGCAGCATGAACAAGCATCTTGATAGCGGCAAATATGTCCGGTACACGTCGGAACAAGTGGAAGCTCTGGAGAGAGTTTATGCTGAGTGCCCAAAACCAAGTTCTCTGCGTAGGCAGCAGTTGATACGGGAGTGCCCCATTCTCTCTAACATCGAGCCTAAACAGATCAAAGTTTGGTTTCAAAATCGCAGGTAAAATGAATAATCAATACATCTTCTGTTCTATTCTCCTGATCTTGTTATTGTTTTGATCCTGTTTAGCTTAGGGCTGTATTCAAATTTGGTGTATATAGTTGGGGATATCACCTGGACATGGTTAAATTATGGATGGGTAATAGTGTTAAAATAGAAATTTGGATGTGGGTTTCAAGGGGTTTTGTCGATAATTGGATTTGCAGGTGTAGAGAGAAGCAAAGAAAAGAGTCTTCCAGGCTGCAGACTGTGAACAGAAAATTGACGGCAATGAACAAACTCTTGATGGAGGAGAATGACCGCCTGCAGAAACAGGTGTCTCAGTTGGTTTGCGAGAATGGTTATATGCGGCAACAATTGCAAACAGTGAATGTATATCTTCGTTTCTTTCTGCTTGTTGGTCTTCGTCTTCTTTCATTTCATAATATCTGTAGTTTCAAAATGGAGAATTTTCATTCCACAGAATAATTAATTTAATTCCTTTTGTTGGGCGTGGTGGGCAGTATAGAGATCATTCAAGAAATTGAGTTTTTGGTATACTGCATTTATATCCTCATTTGGGTTATGATTCAAATTTTGCATTCTTCTTGTTGTTTTTGGTGGTTCTTTAATTAGTTATGTATAATAACACACCTAACACATCTGCATCCATATTTATATCTCCTGCACTTTCCTCCCTATAAGAGGACTCTGTTAGTCACTTAGCCCATTGCAGTGTATAAGGGAATAAGCAGTTTACAGTTTCTAGGTCTTTTGACACTTTGCTATTTATTGATGGATATGTCTGCAGGCACCAGCAGGAACTGATGCAAGCTGTGACTCTGTGGTGACCACTCCTCAGCATTCACTGAAAGATGCCAATAACCCTGCTGGGTATAGTGTGTTTTTTATGTTTTTATTTTTTTTGTTTTTTGGGTTGACTATAACAATGGTCTCTTTCTTCTTTTCTCTAACAGACACTAATTTTTACTGCATGTTTTTGCAGACTCCTCTCCATTGCGGAGGAGACCTTGGCAGAGTTCCTTTCAAAGGCTACGGGGACTGCTGTCGATTGGGTCCAGATGCCTGGGATGAAGGTTTTTCATTGTCTTACATGAATATGATTTCTCTATGTTTTTTCTAGTTGGTTTTTCGTGCGTCTCGTGATGTTATCCTTTCCTTCGCTAATCTGATGTTTATCTGAGCCAAAGTGTCTGATCTTGTTGTCAGCCTGGTCCGGATACGGTTGGGATCTTTGCCATTTCACAGAGTTGTAGTGGAGTGGCTGCTAGAGCTTGTGGTCTTGTAAGCTTAGAACCTACAAAGGTATGTGTTTTTGGTGTGCCCACAAACAAAAAAAAAAAGGAAACTTTCTGGTAATAGGCAAGCTATATAACTCTGATGCACGTTTAAACAATTGGCAACAGATTGCTGAGATCCTTAAAGATCGTCCATCTTGGTTCCGAGACTGTCGGAGCCTTGAAGTTTTCACCATGTTTCCAGCTGGAAATGGTGGAACCATTGAGCTTGTGTATATGCAGGTGACCAAGATTATACATGTAAAGTTAGCTGTGTGTACAAAACCACTTTCTTATCCTGTGAATGACTGAATTTTAAATTGATTCAGACATATGCTCCGACTACATTGGCTCCTGCACGGGATTTCTGGACTCTAAGATACACTACAACTTTAGAGAATGGCAATCTTGTGGTATGCATTCTGTGTTCCACTGCATTGCTGCCATCTGCTCATTTCATGGTTATAAAGATAATGTGGATTATTATTTATGTATGACTAAGGTCTGTGAGAGGTCTCTTTCTGGTTCTGGTGCTGGTCCAAGTGCAGCTGCTGCTTCACAGTTTGTGAGAGTGGAAATGCTTCCCAGTGGCTACTTGATTCGGCCATGTGATGGCGGAGGATCAATCATCCATATTGTTGACCACCTGAATCTTGAGGTGGGATTCCTTGCAATTAACTTCCTCTTAAATGTCTTTTGTGCAGCAAGACTTAAATTCCTGTGCCTTGTTTCAGGCTTGGAGTGTGCCAGAGGTCCTACGTCCTCTTTATGAATCATCGAAAGTTGTGGCCCAGAGGATGACAATTGCAGTAAGTAAATCATGGTGTATTTAATTTTGGAATTTTATCTTCTAGTCTAGACGCAGTCACCAGTGGTAAAAAACTCTTACACAATATATATCCAAAATTTATCAGTTCTCTTGGATTTTGAATAAGTGGAGAAAGGAGATACTGATTCATTGATTTCTATGAAGGCATTGCGTTACATCAGACAAATAGCCCAGGAGACTAGTGGTGAGGTTGTTTATGGTTTAGGCAGGCAGCCAGCTGTTTTGAGAACTTTTAGCCAAAGATTGAGCAGGTAGTTGCATGATTATTTTAATTTCATTTCTTTAGCACTGAACTTCATTTCATGCACTTTAGAAAATTTTTAATTTTACATTGTTTTAATATTTTGTGTTGGTCATACTTGTAGAGGCTTCAATGATGCTGTTAATGGATTTAATGATGATGGATGGTCAATAATAAACTCTGATGGTGCTGAAGATGTTATAATTGCTGTCAATTCAAGCAAGAGCTCGAGCAGCGCTTTGAATCCTTCCAATTCCCTATCATTTCTTGGAGGTGTTCTCTGTGCAAAGGCTTCAATGCTACTGCAAGTAAGTTATAAGCTGTATTTTCAAATTGCTAATTGCTATTGCCTTTGAAAATGGCAGTTGTTGATGGTTTTTATCCTCTTTTCAAATCTCAGAATGTTCCCCCTGCTGTTCTGGTTCGTTTTCTGAGGGAGCATCGTTCGGAGTGGGCTGATTTCAATGTTGATGCATATTCTGCTGCATCACTGAAAGCTGGAACATACGCATATCCTGGAATGAGGGCAACAAGGTTTACTGGGAGTCAAGTTATTATGCCACTTGGTCACACAATTGAACAGGAAGAGGTAAACTATTATATTCAATCATCCACTCATTTTGGCACCATAGTCCGTAGATTCATAATATCTTACATGTAATCAATAGGTCTAAGACAAACTTATGCTACCTTCATAATTATTATTCCTAATTCTATTCTTATACCAGTTGCTTGAAGTTGTTCGGCTTGAAGGCCATCCTCTTGTACATGAAGATGCTTTTGTATCAAGGGACATTCATCTCCTGCAGGTGCTTTTACATATTTTTTCCCTTTTTATATCTAAATTGCAAATGATTCCATTCCACACCCTGTTGGATCTTGGTGTAAACCAATCTTTAGGAAGTATTTCAGATGGATTAATTTGGATAAGATGTTTTGCAGATATGCAGTGGAATTGATGAGAATGCTGTGGGAGCCTGTTCTGAACTTGTTTTTGCCCCAATTGATGAGATGTTTCCAGATGATGCTCCATTGCTACCTTCTGGTTTTCGTGTTATCCCTTTGGAGTCGAAAACAGTTGGGTTCTTCACATTAATATTTCTAACTTCTTATGTAATTCACACTGTAAAAATCTCTTCTCCAAGATACTAATTATTATTATAGTCTGAAACACAGGACTCATTGACTACTAGCCGCACCCTGGATCTAACATCCAGTCTCGAAGTGGGCCCAGCACCAAGCAATACAGCAGGAGAAGCTTCATTGTGTCAGAACACAAGATCAGTGTTGACGATAGCCTTCCAATTTCCATTTGATAGCAATCTACAGGAGAACGTTGCAACCATGGCACGCCACTATGTCCGCAGTGTGATCTCTTCTGTCCAGAGGGTTGCCATGGCCATATCTCCATCTGGATTGAGTCCAACTGTAGGACCTAAGCTGTCACCGGGTTCTCCAGAAGCTCTTACACTTGCTCATTGGATCTGTCAAAGCTATAGGCAAGAACATTTTCTTATTTTTCACAGAATCAGCTCGATTGTCCTCATTTCTACTACTAATTGTTGATGGTTCCTTTTGCATTTCATTCTCCAGTCACTATTTAGGAGGAGAGTTGATGAGATCGGATTCTCTGGGTGGTGACACACTATTGAAAAATCTCTGGCATCACCAGGATGCAATATTGTGCTGTTCATTGAAGGTATATTCACAATTCTAAGTCTTGAATTGCGATTTCCACACAATTAAGTAATTCATTTCTGAGTAATGCTTTGGTGGGTTTTGCAGTCGATGCCAGTTTTCATCTTTGCGAACCAGGCTGGCCTAGACATGCTGGAAACAACACTGGTGGCTCTACAAGATATCACACTGGACAAGATATTTGATGAATCTGGACGCAAGACGTTGTGTGCTGACTTTGGCAAGCTAATGCAGGAGGCAAGTATTTCATAAAGCTGGCTTTTGTTCTTCCTGTTGTGAGAACTTTCATTTCCAATGCATAATAAGCTGAAAATTCCACTTTTCATTGACAGGGATGTGCATATTTGCCGGCTGGAATCTGCATGTCAACAATGGGCCGCCATGTTTCATATGAACAAGCCATTGCCTGGAAAGTCCTAGCTGCAGATGAGAGCTCTGTCCACTGTTTAGCCTTTTCCTTTGTAAACTGGTCCTTTGTTTGAACATCATAAATTCATCTATGGAGATATTCCAGCTTTTTCCCTGCTTTGAACGTAGAGTTGGAAGCTGAAAAAACCAGGGAAAAAGTAGTGTTTAAAATCTTCAGCCTTGGGTTTGGCATTATTTATTTAATTTTCCATTTAGTGCACCCAAATTTTGTTCTGTACATGTAAAGTTTTGGTGTGGGAAAATTGCATTGAAGACAAAGTAATCTCTAGTTCTAATCTTTCTATTCAGTCCAATACATTTAACTGTCTCCATTTACGGCATGGAGGAAGAGACTGAGGCTACAAGTGGTAATGTAATATCTTGGCGGTGCCGTGGTGGAACTGTGGAAGTAGTTGTGAATCCTTAGCATTAATTTCCCATTGTTAGCCAAATTAGTCTCGGTGGTGGTCGGTAAATCCTCAACTGGGTAAGCCGTCGCACATGGCATACTTTCTTCCCTCAGCTTGTTCAATTCATGCTCTGATACCGATACCCATTGACAAGATCCTCTCTCTACAAAGAGATTCCATAACATCCCACATCACCCAAAAATCTGAAATTTGCTTCTTTCCCATCAAAATTTATCAAGGCAAATCAAACTTAAGCTAAACTGAACAAAATTATATCAAATAATAAAGATAAATAAGTTTATGCGATGTCAACGAGTTAAGTAATTTGTGGTGAATTTTTTTTTTTTGAAAATAAGAGATCATGAATTTGAATCATATGATATGTGACGAATATATGACGAATGAAATGAAATAAAAGATAAAAGACAGCTACTTATTCTTGTGTAACTAACATAAAAAAAAAAAAAAAGTTTATTCTAC
The DNA here is from genome assembly GCA_020521535.1 of Rubroshorea leprosula. Taxonomy (NCBI): domain Eukaryota; kingdom Viridiplantae; phylum Streptophyta; class Magnoliopsida; order Malvales; family Dipterocarpaceae; genus Rubroshorea; species Rubroshorea leprosula. The sequence continues at coordinate 2,813,374 of BPVZ01000016.1, forward strand.
CTATTGATTTATATGAATTTGTTGTTTTATAGTTTATATTATAAAATAAATGTTTTTTTTGTTGTACTTATGTACTTCAGTCAGACTGAAACAAACATGGGATTTGATGTTAGAAAATCGTTTACTACAGCACCCTTTAATTCGGAGATTTCGCGATTAATGGAGTGCCGGAACGTGCAGCCATGAAAGTTGCATAACGGTCAACTAGGAGTTTGGAGCACCCAAAGTCACCATTGGCGATCAGTAACGGCATTTAGAAAAAGGTGCGATGTATTTTTTTTTATATATTTTAGTTGCATAATGAAAAATAATCATTTTGAGATAATTATTTTTTATCTTTTATTTTATTTCACTTGCATATTATATTATTTAAATTTAAAATATTTTATTTTCAACAGAAATAACTTACCATTGAGTTATTTATATCATTAAAAAAGTGCTATGTATAACTGAACATAAATAGAATAGAACAAATCCTTAATTACACTCTAAATATTATTATTTTGTAGGATGAATCAATTCTAAAATTTAAAATTTATAAAAAATTTAAAAATTAAAAAGTAGTGAAACTAAATTCTCTATTTATACCTCACTTGTATGTGATTTAACTTGCCCTGTAATTTGGTTATTGATTTTGAGTTTTTTTAATGAATTTTAAACTATAAAAAATGTTAATCAAGAGTAAAAATTTAAAAGAACTTTGATTGTAAAAAACAATAATATTTATAATATGAGGGATTTGAGTAGTAAAATATAATTAAACAATTTAAAATTATAATTTAGTTAAAAAGTAAGTTTTCTTAACACCTTATTAATTAAAATTTAATCTTTTAAAGAGGCAACTAAAAGTATTATTATTCTTTAATTATCGATATAAATGATCTGCTTTTTGTTAAATTAAAAAAAAAAAGGGTAATGTTCGGAGATGTGTACTTACCAAAGAGACCCTGAACACTAAAAAATAAAAAATAAAAAATGAGAAAGGGGCAAATGCAGTCGGTACCGACCAAAACCGCAAATTCAAAGTAAATAATGTTATTTAATGATCTACGTGGCACCATAAGACATTATTAAAACGTTTTCCTCAATAAAAAAAACATTCGCACCAACGAAGGATTGGATCAAGTAATAAGCGGCTTATTCCAGTTTAAGTAAGGTTTCGAATTCGAGATTTTGTGTACGCAGTATTCCCCGTTGGGAGACTCACCCACCATTTTCAGGTGCGCGACGCGGGTCGAGTTCGGATTAATCAGGCAAAGCCCGGATACCCGGCAAAAAAAAAAAAAAAAAAAAAAAACATTCGCACGTGTCATCTACATTTTGAGCTTCCGAGGCATGGCATGATCATCCATCATCCATGCATACAGACCATTCCCATTTTTCGTTACGCTAACGCCACGGGCTTTCACAAATACGGAAATGCCCCCCGATCTTTGTCGCCTATGTTAAGTTCCACGTGTCCGCAATGGCAAAATTCTTTTGATTGAATTTTGTCTATTAATGTCAAGTTGTTATTTTTTTTTTATTGTAAGTAAAAAATTTTGAATTCGAATTGTATAATATACGAGTAGAGTGAAAAAAAAATATGAAATAATTATTTCTCATTATGTAATCAAGATAAAAAAAAATTATCTATTAATATGCTCTATAATTAAAGTCAATAATATTGTAATTATTTTATAATAAAAAATATAATTATTTTTTGGATTTCATCATAAATTTGTATTAAAAAAAAGTAAACTTTTAAATTATTAAATATTTAATTAAATTCACTTGATACTAAAAATAATATTAGTTTTTACATTTTTTATATATATTTATCATAAAAAAGTACAATAAATGCATCATTAAAGACATATGATAAAAAAATCTCTATTTTTTTAGTAAATTAATTATATATATATTTGAGATAATTTTTATTAATTTACAAGTATCTAATAATATCTTATCTTACATATGAAGAAAAACAATTTCTTGTAAAATTTGTTGAAACTTAACAAAAATTTTTCTTAAGTCAAACCGACCCTATATGATAGCTACTTATCTTGAAGAGATTATACCATAGTAGTCTTCCATGAAAATGGTTAGCTTTCTCTTAACTAGAACTATGACCCTTGTCCAACAACACTTCAACCACCAAGAAAAATGAATTGAAATTAACCTACAACCATACCAAATGAGTTTACCCAGCACTTTCATCATATATGCTAATTTATATCTTATGCAATTATTAATATATTTAATTATAATTTACCCTTTTTTTTGTAAATCCTTTTTAAAGTTAATTTTAAATTATCATTTTAACATAATCATATTTTAAATTTATAAAAAAAATTTACTTAAAAACAAATCTATATATAAGAACTATTTAATATACTAATTTTGAAACTAACAAATTTCATCTAATTTAATAAATAAAATTGCTTGAATTATTAATGAATAACAATTACCATATCAAAGTGCCCCTTATTACAATATGAGGGAAAAAAAAAAAAACTTAAGATTGCGATGCAAGTGCATGTGCTGAAATGCATAGCATCACCTCATTTACACACATACATATATAAATCATACATACATGCATCCCCATTTGTCCATTTACATCAACATCAGCAGCAGCACCAATTCTATTCAAATTTTTTTTCCATAACCATCTTTCTTTTTTTTTTTTTTTTCGTGTGATCTAGATCTTCACTGCCTTTTACTTTCGATCTCTCCTAGTCCACGTCCAAAATTAGGGTTCTTACTTCTTTCCCCCTTTTTCGAGCTGATCTTCTTCTACCTCCTGAATCTCATCCTTTTCCTAGATTCGCTAAGGGTTTACAGATCTATTCAGCTTCTGCTTCCACTTCTACTCAGTCTCTATCTAACCTCTTCACCATGTTTTGGAAGCTCACAGCTCTCTCACCCTCCTCTCCCGTGAGTGAATTTATGCCTTTTTGGTCTCCTAAATTTTAAATCGTGTTTTGAAGTATCTGTTTATGTAATTCATTTACTTCTATTGTTTTCTTTTGTGATTTTTCTGATGTTCAAATCGGCTAAATGAGCTGTTTGATTCGTTATTCCTGTACTGAGTTGCTTGGGGTTTTGGGTATGGACAACGGGTGTCTCTGTGTGTTTCTGTTTTCAGGTAGTAAATTTTGTTTGAGGTTGTGAATGGTGTTGATTGGAATTTGCATTGGGTTAGTCGAGCTGTGGTGAAGTAATTGGGTGATTTGCATCAAAGGGAGAGTTTATTGATTATTTGATCAATGTGCTTAATTTAGTGAGTAGGAAATGCTGCTATCTTTTGACCGTATGTATTGCTCAAGGCCACACTTTCTTTTTCTTCTGTCTTCCTTTGGCATTATGTGTCTAGCGGAATCAAATCTAAATGTTCCGTGTTTGAGGGGTGGTGGTGAGGTTATGCCCTCCTCTGTAATGCTGGCATTTAATTGATGTGAATGCTGTTATAATTGAGAGAGAGGAGGGGGGTCTACTTTTCATTAATTTGTTTTGCAGTTCACTTCTACAGTAGTACACTTCTACAGTAGTACACTGCCACAGTAGTACACTGCATTCTTGAGAAATGAAGATTTAGATTGTTGTAGTGCCTGCTTAAATTTTGCCAATGTTTACGTATTGTTTTTATTAGTTATTTTAATGGTGTTATTCCTTTGCAGGTGGAGTCAATGCTAGACAAGGAAAATTTCACGTTGGAAGAGCTACTGGATGAGGAAGAAATAATCCAAGAATGCAAAGCTTTAAATAGTCGACTCATCAATTTGTAATTACTGTTCTTTGTATCACACACAGCAAATCTCTTTGATACAGGATTCATTTTGGTTATTTAATTTACTTTTTATTTTCAGTCTACGAGATAGAGCTCAAGTAGAGCAGTTGTTGCGCTACATTGTTGAAGAGCCTCTTGAAGATGCTGATACCAAACGAGCCTTCAAGTAAATAATCTGTGTTAAATATGAGCTATACTTTTTTCCGCTCTCCCCCTCCCCCCCAACCCTAAATAAAAAATAATATATTTGTTTTGGCAATAATAGGTTCTCCTTCATTGCCTGTGAGATATTTACATGCGAAATTGATGTTATCCTTACGACTTTAGTTGAGGAGGAAGAGGTATGGCTTCATTTTTGTTTCTCATAATACTTTGTATATAGATGCTTTGTTGTTTACTATTGTTTCCTTGTATTAATTAATATCATATGTTTCTGTAATTGTGCAGTTAATGAACTTACTTTTCTCCTTCTTGGAACCAAATCGTCCCCATAGTGCCTTGCTGGCTGGTTATTTTAGCAAGGTATTTTTATTTATGGATTAGGGTTGCCTATGTTATATTTACTGTCACTTTCTCTTTGTTTGGTTACTGTTGCCTTTGATAGATGTTTTCTATTCTCTATGCTATATTTAGGTTGTTGTGTGCCTTATGCTACGGAAGACAGTGCCACTTATGAATTATGTACAAGTAAGTTAACGTTTTCCTGCTCACCTTACATTATGGTTTTCCTGAAATTATGTAATTGGCACTTCATATGCTGTAAGGATTTCCAAATGTAATCTATCACTCTGTCAACGTGGGATGCTGCTTTTCTGTTTTTGTTGGTAGCCTGTAATTTCTGAACAATGGATGATGTTTATTTTTTCCCTTTGGTTAATGTAGGTGCATCAGTATGTTTTCAGTCAGTTGGTTGATTTAATAGGAATAACATCCATCATGGAGGTAATTGGGATCTTTTTTTCCTAAAGAAATATCATTTCAGGGGTGGTTTTGTATGATGTTTTTCCTTTTTTGCACTTGGCTGAACCTTAATATGCTATTTACTCTTTTCACAGGTTTTGGTTCGACTAGTAGGAGCTGATGATCATGTGTATCCCAATTTTATCGATGTGATGCAATGGTTGGCTGACAGCAATTTGTTGGAAATGATTGTGGATAAATTGAGTCCATCTGTAAGTGAGACTTCCTTTCTTAACATTTTAAACCCATGTGAATCTGAAGTGACGTATATATAAAGGAAGAATAGAATATGAAGATTAAGGCTCCTTTGGATGAATTTCAAAGAGGTGAATGGAAAAATTTTTTGGAGGTTTACAGCTTGTCATATAGCATATTTTGTAACAAGTGTCTGACAACTTTCTTTTGCTTGGACCAGTGTCCTCCAGAAGTTCATGCCAATGCAGCGGAGACACTATGCTCAATAACACGGAATGCACCTTCAGCCTTAGCCACTAAACTCTCCAGTCCAAGGTTTATGGGCTTTAGTTTCTTCTTTTCTCAGCATCTACCCTGTTCCTCTTCACACTTATTTCTACCTGTAATTTGGTCAGTGGTTTTAATGGTTGGATCCATTTACAGTTTTGTTGCAAGGATATTTGGCCATGCATTGGAAGATTCTCATTCGAAATCTGGCCTTGTAAACTCGCTTTCAGTTTGCATTTCATTGTTGGATCCGAAAAGATCAGCAGTTGCTTCTCCTTTGATGCATTCATTCAGGAATCAACATATGTATGAATCTCCAATCCCAGTAAACTCAGAGACTGTTGGTGCAATGCTGCCAAAACTTGGTGAGTGCAAATTTTGGTGCTAAATGCTGGATATGATGGTTCTCATAGTTTTATTTGTTCTTTTTTATGTTGGATCTCTCATTGTGGCTGTGTCCCCATGATTAACCGTCCTGTTGTTTAGGTGACTTGCTTATGCTTCTTAGTGTGTCATCTGATGAGAAGATTTTGCCCACCACATATGGGGAATTGAGGCCACCCCTTGGGAACCATCGTCTGAAGGTTGTTTTCACATTTTTACTATAAATTTGATTTTTTTTTAATCAACTATAAATTTTTTATGCCTTATGACATTGAAATGTTATCCAACCATCTCTTTGCTCATGTGCTTTTTTCTGACATAATTTTCTATTCATTTCAGATTGTGGAGTTCATAGCAGTGCTGTTGAAAACTGGGAACGAAATTGCGGAGAAGGAGTTGGTCAGCTCAGGAACAATGCGACGTGTCCTTGATCTCTTCTTTGAGTAAGTTGTTCCCTCTATTGGGTTCAATGCCACAAGACATTGAGAATCTGATCCGAAAAGACAGGATCTGAGTATCATAATGCCTTCTTGTTGGAGGTGTTAATTCTTTGGTTTTGTAGCTGAGACTATAATGAATAGTTTCTGTGTTTCTAAATGATGCAGGTACCCATACAATAATGCATTGCATCACCATGTGGAGAGTATAATACTGTCATGTCTTGAAAGCAAGAATGACATGATAGTCAGTCATCTTCTTGTAGAATGTGATTTGATTGGCAAAATTCTCCAAACTGACAAACATCCAATTCTTTCTGGTGAGGCTAATCAGGTATGGAGATACAAGACCCAGTTAGTTGCTAGTCATGGACAATTAACATATCTAAATCCTTTTCTTTCTGATGTGTTGTAACTGATGTGGATTAATTTTAAAATTTAAATTTCCCTGATCATGCAGCCCACTTGGCATGCTGCTGGAAAATGTGCACCACGGGTAGGAAACATTGGACACATCACACGAATTGCGAATAAGCTTGTACAGCTAGCAAATAGTGATAACAGGATCCAGGCATGTCTTCAGGTGGGTAATCAGTCAGATGTTATGTTAAAATTCTTTTGTGTCTTGAATTATACTGGTTTTACTGCATTATTGGTGTCATTGAAAATATTTCCTGACATTTTTGCTTTTTAAATTTTATTCTCTGGTCTCTGCAGGAAAATAGCGAATGGAATGGTTGGCACTCTAGTGTTTTACAAGAACGTAATGTAGTTGAAAATGTTTATCGATGGGCTTGCGGGTATTCCCTTCCTCATATCTAATCTGAGTTACAACGTAGAAATGGAATATTGAGATGGTTGTTAAACCTAATGAAAAAGGAATTATCCATGATGTTGCTAATAAAAGAATTCCCCTTGTGGCAGTCGTCCAACAGCATTACAAGATAGAACAAGGGACAGTGATGAGGATGATCTCCATGACAGGGATTATGACGTTGCAGCTCTAGCAAATAACTTGAGTCAAGCTTTCAGATACAAAATATATGGGAGTGATGATACTGGAGAGGTAAGTAATCTGGACCCTTAATCATTATCTGCTTGTCTAAACATTTTTGGTTGATAAATTGTTTCATCCCCCTGGTTTCAGGAACATGGAGTTCTTGATCGAGATGATGAGGTAAGGATAGTGATTTTATTCTTTATTTATTATTATTATTTTTTATATAATTTATAGAACAGCCTAGTATCCCTGGCATTTCTTCCTCCCAAAAGGGCATGATGGAAGGGCGTTGCTAATTTTAACTCTTTTAGGTGTGATTATTTGCCCTATAAAATTAATTGAAGCAAATAAATCAATAAAACAACTTTCTGTTTGGAATGTAGAATTTAATAGATGATTTGTGACGTGCAGGATATGTACTTTGATGATGAATCTGCAGAGGTTGTCATATCATCCCTAAGGCTTGGGGATGACCAAGGAAGGTGAGTTTTTCTGCCATTGTTTGGTAGTGGAAATTGTGTTCAAGAAAACAAAACCTGCAACTCTTGAGCATGTTCAGTGGAGAACAGTGTTGTTAAAGGCAAAAAGCGAGGTGAAGTGATGGCCTAAAAAATGCTGAAGTGATGAAGCAAGAAGCGAAGCGATCGCTTCTTTGAAGTGAAGCGAGTAATACTTTGAAGTGATCAATTATTAAACAGAATAGAACTAATTATTATAGAAACTTAAAGAGTATTAAGAGTGGAAAGGTAGAAGAGGGTGCAAGTGACAGGTTTAAATTAAATTTTACTAAGTGCAACTAGAACTAAATTCTGTTTTGGAATTGAAATTCAGGAGTCTTATAAAGTGAAAAACTGACTATTTCAATCTGTACCATGTAGATGATATTAAGTTTCCTAATCAAGGTCCCCTAGACTAGATAGATCTGAATGCTATAAGTTTACTGACAAGAAATAAAGCTGAAAGATAAAGGAGGGATAAAGAGGAAGTGTAGAATTAAGACAATGCTAGAGAATTCTGTTAATATTTACATGAAACTTTTATCTTAACTAAATTAAGATAATTTGCTGATATAAAAAAAAAAAAAGAAGAAGAAGAAAGGAAAGAAAGAAAGAAGAGAATATGTCAAAAAGTTAGGGAAGAGGATGAAGTCAGGGAAGAAGAGACGGGAAGGAGAATATGCAAATTAAAAAAAAAAAAAAAAAAAAACCCAAGAAGGGACTTTCTTGTAAATGGCAGATGAATTGATGAAGTTAGGTCTGAGGAAGATGATGAAGTCAAAAGACAATGGAATCACAAAGAAAATTAGGGCAAGAGGTAGTCAGCAAGCACAGAGCTTCTTGTTTTGGCCCTAATTGGAGTCAAAGTTCCAATTTAAACCCTTAATGCTTCTATACTTTTTTGTCATTTTGTGTCATTTTAAAGAAGCAGTCGCTTCAACATCAAAGCACTTTTATCGCTTCAATCGCTTCGAGATCGCTTCTTTTAAGTAGAGCGCTTTAGAAATTTTGAAGCGGTGGTGCTTTTGATCGCTTCGCTTAGTTGCTTTAAGCGATGAAGCTTTTTTTTTTTTTTTTGGAAAAAGGCAAGTTTTCCATTAGATGTTAGATGACATGTACAATTTCCTCCTTGGTATACCCAGGGAATTACACCTTTTAGATCTTTAATCTCAAAAAATTAACTATTTCATTATATACATCCTTTCCAACCAAAAACTTACTAAGAGTTACTCTCCTATTTCTTTCCTGCCAAATCATATATATAGTGGCAGCTACTGCAGCCTTCAACTTGTTTGACTGCGTCGATCGGCCTTTACATGCCTTCTTTAACCATAGCCATTCAACACTCCACCTTTTTGGTTGTCTGTGAATATTCAAGAAGTCCAAGACTAACCTCCACACTTCTTTAGCAAAACTACAATAAAAAAACAGGTGCTCACACGTTTCATCATATCTACCACACAAGCAGCACCCTTTCTCAATTCTCATACCTCTACTTGTTAGTAAATCTCTAGTTTTTAGTCTACCCTGCAATACCAATCAAAAGATGAATCTATGTCGCGGGAAAATGCACCCTACCCAAACAATATGATGCCATTCTACCTTAGGGCGTTTCACTCTTAGGAACTTATAGCAACTTGAAATAGTAAACAAACCATTCTTTGCAGGTTTCCATACAGCCTTGTCCACTTGTTTAGATAGTTTTTGACATCTAATAATCTGGACAAGCATGGGATGTCTTCTCACAAAACTATCTAGAATGGTCCAATCTAAACCATCCCACCACTCACTAACTGTAAGGTCATGGCCCCAAACAACAATCTCATCCTTTGAGATCAACTCACAGAACCTTAACTCACCTGCCCACCAATCATAGAATGGTGAAACTTGTCTTCCATCTCCCACTTGCATCCAAATGATATTTTTCAGTAGAGGACGAAGTTTTAAAACTTGCCTCCATGTCTAAGCACAATCTGCTGGGATTTTAACCTTCCAAAAATTTTCACCCCTCAACAGCACCATCTGTGCCCACTTAACCCATAGCAACTCTTGATGTTGACATATATTCCAAACCAATTTGCCCAATGCTGCCTTATTCCAATGCAGCAATTGCTTCACCCCTAGTCCCCCTTCTTTCCTTGGCACACATACATCATCCCATGCTACAAGAGACATTGCATTATAATTCCATTTACCACACCAAATGAAATTTCTACAAGCAGCATCAATTAGCTTTAACACTTTCTTAGGAATCAATAAAGCACCACTCCAAAAAACTTGAATGTGAAATAAAACAGAGTTAACTAGTTGAACTCTACCTGCATATGAAAGGAATTTCGTTGCCCAAGAGCCAATTCTCTGATGAATTTTATCGATAATAGGTTGACATGCCTCAGGAGACAGCTTTTTTGAAATCAATGGCAACCCCAAATATCTAACTGGAAGCTGCCCCACAGCAAAACCCAGCTTCTGAATTAAAGCAACTTTCTGCCCTTCTCTAACACCACTGAAGAAAACCTGACTCTTCATTCTATTCACTTCCAACCCAGAGACTCGGGCAAACTCCTCAAACTTTTGCATCATCAAAACAGTGGACTCCTCAAGCGATGAAGCCTTTTGACAACACTGGACTGGAGAAATTTATTCTTTTTCACCTTTACTGTAAGGTAGGTAACTAATGTTTTCTTGATGCAGCAGTCTCTTCACAAACTCCAACTGGTTTGCATTCGAAGATGATAGAATTGGTAATGCACCTCTGAGCTCATCCCCATCAGACATGATGGATGAAATCAACTTGAGCAGCACTGCAAATGGTGGTAACAGCAGTAGTGATGATGAAGTGGTTGTTGGGGAGGATGATGAGTTGACTGAAGGCAAGCACAATGTCAATAGCACATCTACTTCCAGTGCAACGAGTGGTTTTCCTATTAGTGGTTCTTTGAATACTGAAGAGACTAATTCACAAACACGGAATGCAGATGCCTCAAATGAGTTGGGATTCTTCAGGTTTGACCCAACAGACAATGAAGGCTTTTATGGAGATAGGCCTCTACCAGAGTGGGTTGCGTGGGGGGAACCATCGGGTTTGCAAGCAGCTGGGTCAAGCAAGAATCCATTTCTTGACGATGTTACTTCTGACATCAACTTACCTACCCACGCGGAGACAGTGGCAGCTAATGTCGACTCCTCTTTGAACGCAGAATCCATACTTCCAAATGGTTCCCCAATCTCCATGGATACTGGTGATAGTTTAGGGAGCAGTGATTTAAGTCATAGATCTCCAACAGTACCATCTCTTTTTGAAGAGGATGTTGAATTTGTTGGTGTGGAATTAGAAGGCACGGAAAAGGCAATGGAACAAGCTCTTAAGGAGGGGATAGTTGGGGAAGCAGGGCCATTGAAGAGGAACATTGCTCCAAAGATTGTTGAAAAGGAGAATTCTGATGAAAGTGGAGCTGGAATAAAGGAGTTCAATGATGCAAACTATTGGAGGGTTGATCAAGAGGTAGCTGTTTTGGAGTGAAGGTGGGAAGCTGGATCTGGCAGCCACAATTCAGTTTTGGTCGGGAAAGTGTATTTGCAGCAATGGTTTGTACATATAATTTTGTTTTGGAATGGGATGGACCGGTAGGCCGTGTTATGGTCATCTGTCCTTTAGTTGTTACTGTTACTCCTAATTGTCAATTAAGGTAGGATTAAGCATTCTTAGATTTTTATTGTATGTGTAATATGATGGATTTTGAATACTATCTTCATTTTGATAGAAAATGGCTTGCTAATAATGTCTTCTAAGCATTGACGATTTTTTGATTCGAGTGAAAGGAGTGTGATATCTTTTAAGTAAAGTTTTAAATTTGACTTTTGTGAATGGAGAAACAAGTTTTGGGGGAGTTACTCTTTAATGGGGTACGATGCAGTTCGGTTTTAGATTAATTAAGACTTAAAAGTAGTTATCAAATACTGGGAGGATAGTAAAAAAACAAAAGAAATGTCTTCTAAGCTCCAATAAAAATGAAAATAATGTCAATAGCGTGCATAAAATCATTGTCACAGAATTCCAAGAAACTTGTTCCAGCCAAGAAATTTTATGCCCCCTCCTTAGGTTGGAATAAAGTATTTTCGGAATTCTGAAGATCGTAGTACTCACAGTTGGACGAACTGCTTCTTCATATCCATAGCATATATTTAGATTTGGCAAAATTGGACTTAATCCAAATATTTGATCTAATTCATCTATTATGGGTATGGTTATAGATCTAAAGTATCAATTCAGAATATAGTATAATTTAGATTGAAATCATTTAGATTCGATTAGATTAAGTCAGGTTTAAGTTGGGTTAACTAGATGTTAATTTAATATAAGATATCTTAAAAAAGGTGATTCAATAATTAAGAATTTGAAATTTGAAATTAGAAATTTCAAGTTTTAAGCTTAATACAAGTGGGAAGAGATTTAGTAAAAAGAGGATTAATTATTTTTTGTATAGCTCATTATTATCAAATGTACAGAAAAAAAAAAAAACATAAGATAAAATAATTAATTAATTGTACTTTAAAATACTTTTAATGTTAATTATACTTAATCTAATAAATTAATCAATTTGATATTAATTACATTTATAATTTTAATTTTTAAATATAAGATAAAACTAAATACTATAAAATAATTATTATTTATTAGATTATTAGTGTTAATGTTAATTTAACAGAATTTTTTGACTAAATAATTAATTATTTATTAGATTATTAGGGTTAGAAAAACCCTTACCTGTTTCTTATCCGTTTGGGTTACAATCTAAAAATCAAACTTATAGTTGCCCCAACAACGAAAAGAAGGTTAAGTAGCTTGCAGATAAGTCTTTAGGCAATAATTGAAGTGTTATAAAGAAGATATACAGAGGTCACTCTCTTGGATTTAGTGTTAGCCTGGGCCAAGGGTGCCACAGGGATGGTGGGAAATGTAGAGGAGAGAGCAGCTGTTTCCTTATGATTTCTTATTTTCTATATGCGCCTGCCGCTGATTCAATTGGAAGTGCTATTCTGAGTTGGATTTGGACTTCCATGTCATGACAGTGGATGAAGGTATTTTTACACATAGTATTGTTTTTAGGTTTTGCCCCCCAGCCCTGGCCCCCCATATTACTCTTGAATTATTCTTTCAACTTTATTCCTCCAATGATCATCTTGTTTTTGGAATATGTTTTCATGTCGAACAATTCTTTTTCCCAGGATCTGTATGCATTTTATTCAATTTGACAATTTGGGAAATCTGTGACATGTATCTGTCTAATATAAATGACGTTTTGGGAATCATGAGATGAGCACTGTCTCTCCGTTTCCATCACCACATAATGACTGCTTTTGACTATCCCCACCCCATTTCCATAAAAGCAAGAATCAGGTTTATACTGGTATCATTCAGTGCTGTGTTTGACATTGAAAATCCACCATAACATCTACTTTTTGTCTACTACTTTATCTCTCTTTGCCTCTTGTCTTCCTCATGCAAACCTCACCTAGCTACTGCTTTAATGATTTTTAATCAATGAACACAAACATTAGCTCATCTGTAGATAAAGTATTATTCCAGATGTGGAAACAAAGAAAAGACAGGGTAGCAAATACAACTATTTCCTTTCTCTATGATTTCCTCCATTCCCCTCCCCCCCTCCCCTCCCCTTACCTTTTTTGTGTAGCACCTATGTATATGATTGTATGACTGAAGACAGAACATCCATGTTCAACAACAAAAGTATTTGGGAACAATAATCTTTTCAGGGTTTTCCAAAAGCTTACCAACTAAGTTAATTTCCTAAGGGTTTTTCTTATAATTTCATTTGATTTCTACAATGAAAAAACAGAAAATTAAAAGTAGAAATGACATTGTAAAACTTCATTTTGCAGGATTTGTAAATGAGTACAAACATGTCATAATCCTCAACCATAATCAGGCCAGTGTGACCCAACAGATTACCTATACCCAGCTCCTTTTGCATCATCAACATGTCATGTTCCACCTTATCTATACACTTAATTAACCTTCTTTCTTGTCATTTGTCATTGTCAAACTAACATGTTGGTTAAGAGAGCATCAAAAATGGCACACTAACAAACCACTTAACCTCATAAATTAATATAATAACCAACCTCATCAAAAATGGAACATTTACTCCCTTTCTTCATTTTGAGTATTTTCCCCGGTATATATATAAAACCAGAACACAAGAAGATGGGGTCTACCTATGGCTTTTATTAGTGAATGTTGTCAATATATATTTGGTAATTTGATAATACTATTCCTAAATATATTATAATCATCTTAAAGATTGAAATTATAAATCAATAATGATCTATTGACAATATTTAGCAACAACACTTATATCACATTAAACAAGTGAAGAATACATCTCACGAATGGGTGGATGAGTTGGTAGGAGATTTTTTCAGTTTAATCAGAGGTTTTGGTTTCAAATTCTGAGAATGCAGTTTTATTAAAACTCGTGAAAAATGGTTTTGCCGCTTGTTAAGTTTTGCCCTGCTTGAATCTGGATTAGTTGATAGTCCAGTGGGTTTTTGGATATCAGTAGGTCTATAATAAAAAAAAAACAAGTTTAGAATACATATTAATCAAGTATTTTATCAAGTAAAAAAATTAGTAAAAATTATTAACATGTTATGTTATAACTTATAAGCATGTATTATCATTTCCTCTCTAATAGATATTACAGTAGTATGATATTAGACATTCTTTTCTAAATTATAAGCTACTACTCCCTTTGTTCTTTTTTCAATTGTTATGGTTCCTCAACTTTATATAATTTAATTTAATAATTTTATATGGTAAATAAATAAAAAATAAAAAATTTTATTTAAGTAAAAATATTCAATATTCAATAAAAAATTGTATATTTTAAAAAAATTAATTATTATTTATTTATTATAGAAAACTATCTAATTAAAATTTATACAAAAATCAAAAATTTTTAAAACAGATACAATTTAAAGGTAGGAGATGAAACATTAACATGGTAAAAGCCATAATTTAAACTTAAATTATTATCAAAATATTAAGTACACCTACTAAATTACCCATAAGTGCTAAGGCTACAAAAATCAAATTGAAACAATTAAAGTAAATCATTGGAGTAAAAAAGTAATGTAAGTCAAACTTGACATTGAGTTGGAATGGAATGAGTAAATTAGTGAATCGGCATTTTATCGGCTTGTTGAAATTATCGCGAGAAGTCAAAATTTCATGGGATTTTTTTTTTTTAAGGCAAATTGTCATCCTAGGAATCCGCAAGAAGCGGTGAAAATGGGGGTAAATCTCGATCGTCCAAAAAACTACCTCAACAAATCCAAACCGTTGGATTGCTGTCGGAGGTAGGAGACTTTCACGTTAAAATGAAACGCTGTTGGGCCCACCGCACGAACGGGAACGTTGAGGCCACGTCATCAAATCTGTGTCGCTTATTCCCTTGACTTTTGCTAAGGATCTTAACCACAAATTACTCCTAATTAATTAAAGGCGTTAACATTTTTTATTTTTATTAAAGTATTAATAT
>BPVZ01000016.1:2896579-2908980 GCA_020521535.1 Rubroshorea leprosula
AGTTGGATTTGACCAAGCCGTAGCTAGCTGGGGGAGTATTGAGATTTACTTCGAGGATTTTAAGACACTTCTATTTTTATTTATTTATTTTTTTTGAATTTGGTAAATAATTGAGTTTAATTCATCATCACGGCAACGACTAGACTTCCACCGCAATAATTTTTTATTTAAGTACAAGCTGCATGCAGCATCCAACATTCATGCCTATATAATAAGTTTTAAATCCAAACATACCTTTAGCTCCAATGATTCTACCCCAAACTTTAAGTATTTGGATGAGGTGATCGTAGTTTTGAACTCTACCACTATCGTGAACTTCATTAAAGAACAACCCTATGGCCGCACATCTCATTTGAGATATTGAAATGTTCACCCGGTCTGAGAATCGAATCTCCAATTGTTAACAACTAATTCATGCTAACTTCCTAATCATTACCCTTGTTAAAAAAAAAAAAAAGTTTCAAATCGCTAAATTAAATTAAATTAAATTTTATTATATATATTTAAAAAAAAGCTTAGTATAAAATTTCCTATAAAGTGGGATTCTAACGTACAACCTCAATGTTGTAGGACTCAGTTTTTTGAATCTTTCTACCATGCTAGAGGCCTCCACAAGATCCAACCACAAAATTTTGGTAACCAAAGAATTTTGATCCTGGAAAAAATAAGGTTAAAATGTTAATTTAATCCTTCAAATTTTAAATTTTTATCAAAATTTTCCTTCAACTTTAAAAAATATCAAAATTATTCTTAAACTTTAATTTTTTAGTTCCAAAATTGCCTTTGAACTTTGAAAATTAGTACTAACTTAATCCTTAAATTTGATTACAAATATTAATTTGGTTTTTGACTTTAATTACATGTCAATTTAATTTATAAATAAAAATATACTACAATGGTAAAATAAGTAAAAACCTCAAATTCACCCTTAAATAGGAGTGTAGAGATAGATTTGCTTTTAAAAAAAAAGACAAATTGTCTCTCTAAATTATTAATCAATACAAATCACGTATTATTTAACTGGTGATGCTATCATATGTTAGAAATCCATTTGCCATCTAAGCATTTTTCAACGGAAAACTAATGTGTGATACCATCACACGTTCAATAATAGATTATTTATCTTGATCAATAATTTGAAAAGATAATTTGTCTCTACTTCTTTTTAAGAGAAAATTTGAGGATATTACCGATAAAAAAATTTGTTTGATTTCACACATTATTAGTATTTTAAAAAGAATTGATTTTATAACAAGATAATGAGTCACGTGACATTTCCTATTAACAGAAGGACTATTTTGGTATTGAAAATTAAAATTTAAAGATAATTTTGGTATTTTTTAAAGTTAAAGGATAATTTTAATATAAAATTTAAAGTTAAGGGACTAAATTTATATTTTAACCAAAAAATCAGAACTTACAAGTTTAGGACCCCAAAAACAGAGGAAATTGTGGGAAAATGACAGAACAGACTAAATATCAAACAAATCAAAGCCACGAAGAACAAGTAAGAAGATGAATCTTTGAATTTCTGAGTTTGAAATTACTCAAAATTTTGAGTAAATAATGATACTGTCACTCTCTTTTATTATTATTTTTTTTTTGGGTGCAGGTGAGGTGATTGGTAAGCCTATTATTTGGGCTTGCAAAGGCCCCTAAAATAAAGAGCAGGTTATTTAAAGTTCGGCTCTTAACAAAAAGCCGGAACGAGGCCCAATAGGAAATTCTTTTTCTTCCCCTTAAAATTAAACTTCAGCCCAAAATGAAAACACAAAACAGAATCTCACATCCAATCCAATCCAATCCAATTTTTTCTATACGTAGCCAACCCAAGCCAGCAGTTTCAGCACTTGAAAATTAAAATCAGAATTTTTTTAAAGAAAAAGGAAAAAAAAATCAACATTTAATGTATGAAATTTAAAATGTTAAGATGTTTAATTATAATTATTAAATATTTAAAATATAATGTCAGTTTAATCTTATTAAATTTATTATGTAATTATTATTAAATTTGTCATTTTTGAGATTCTAATTTTTTTCTTTTTATTTTTTTTATAAGGTTAACTTTGGGAGAGAGGACGGGGTCCTATGTTTCTAGATCATATACTTAGTAATTGCATTTGCCGCCTCGGTTGAGTTGGCAAAGCACCCTTAATGCCTTGGCCTATGCCAAGCATCGAACTGCATGTGTAATCAGCCTCTCTTGTAAAAGAAACATCCCCTCCCCAAAATTGCCCGATGTTAAAAAGAAGGTTAAATCTTCAATTTAGTTTTTAAACTATTGTACGAACTTCTGATTTGGTCCCTGAACTAAAAAATCATTGATTTGGTTCATAAATTATTGTACGGACCCTGATTGATCCTTTTTATTTATCAATTTGCCTTAACTTAGTCCTTTCATGCAAAAAAAAGCTGACGTATCTATTATTTAACGGTGAAAAATAATAATTTAGTGGTAAAAAACAGTAATTTAATTGTCATGTGTCATGTTAATAATAAGATACGTTAACTGTTTTTGTATAGAAGGATCAACTTGAGACAAATTGGTAAATAGTAGGGACCAAATAGGGGATCCATACAATAGTTCAGGGACCAAGTTAGGGATTTTCTTAGTTTCGGGACCAAATCAGGGGTCCTTACAATAGTTTAGGGATCAAATTGGAGATTTAACCTAAAAAAAATGAAGAAAAAATCTACTTCTATTTCATGTTTCTCACTGAGGGTGCTCTGCCTCTGCTTGTTCATCATCCATTTGCCAGTGATAATCATGCAAAAACTTGAGGAGGATGCAATTGTTGGTTTCATTTTTCCAGCTAAATGCAAACCTTGAATCAATTCACACAGTTCATGGAGACATTATAAAAACCTTTAAAGAGGAAAGTAATTTCAGTCACACCCTAGAGTCATTCCGTTCCTATATTTTCATAACAGGTACTTAATCTTACAAATAGTCGATTTACAGCATATAGTAGTGGATAGAACTTTGATGGTATAAAACCCAATTTTCTTAGTGTTACTGGTTAAGTTCATTATCATCTAGGAAGAAATCAGGCTCAGCAGGTTTCTGCAATGGGTCGCCATCATCCGACACTGTCCTGAAGCTCAAATTCAGACCACTCTTATGACTAGCTTCCATTATTGCTTGAAACATGGCTGACCCTGAACCTGGTAAGGATGGTTCAACTTCAGCAGTCTCCAGGTTCTTATTGCCTTTAGTTTCTGCTGCTGCCTTTCGTTCCTTGTACCCGCGCCAGGCTGCTTGAATGAAACATGCAGCCCATGTTCTCCAATGGTGGGAATGGAACCTGAAGTTGTGCCTCAGTTGCTTGCAATGTTTTTTCCTGAACAGTGATACCACAAGCTTCAAGTCTTCTGCTCTTAGAGCAAACCCTTCTACTTCAGCTACTGCTTTCACTGTGCAAATGGAGGAAGGGAGGATTATGCTTGGATATGTTTCCAGGGTCCATGTTAGAAGTTCCTCGCCACAGAAGTTACCGGGGCCAATCAGGGAAGAATTGGAGAAGCCAATGCCGTCTCCATCCTTGATGTAGGAATTGAGGTAGCCTCGGATTACAAAGAGCATAACATGGACAGGGTCACCTTCTCGGACAAGGAATGTACCCTCAGTGCACAGGGCTGGTCTAAGCCTCTCACATATGGCATCTAGCATTCTTTCATCCATATGCTCAAATAGTGGTACCTGTTCATTTCATTGATTGCAACAATTAATTTGACATTCATTTCTTACTCAAGTTGGCAGGGAAGTGAATCAGAATATTGTATCCTGGTGACTTACTCGACGAACAAGATCAAGACAGAGGTGGCGTTTGATGTCGCGCTGAAGTTCCAAGGGAAGACTACTGAGAAGAGCTTCTTCATCAACTCCTCGAGTGGCTACCCAATTATACTGATCATATTTTTTAACAGAAAGCCTTAATACTTCAGGAAGTTGCCTATGATGCATCCATTTCTCGGTGTCACTTCTCTTTATCCTCCATTCTTCTAATCTAATAGTTGATGATAGGAGATATCTCTGCCAGTGAAATATGAGATGAAGATTTCAAACAAGGATGAGTCATGACTGATGAGAGAAATAATCTGATGAACAACGTAGCTGCAACATTCCATTGTATACAAAAGTCGTACATGTTAATTACATTTATAAGGTATTGGTGTCTCATCTCAAGGTTTGCTACTTTTTCAATTAACCTAACCACCTAAAAGGCTGGTAGCATGCATTCTAAGCTTTAAAATTTTGAAAAATGCAAAGGTTTGGAAACATACTTGCATATTCCCAATGAGTGACACAAAGAGAACCACCCCAAGACTTCCAACAAGTATGGTGAAATTTATTTCTCCAATATAAGTGGTTGGGGAAAGATTTTGTCCCATGGTACTACAAGCATAAGAAATAAAGCATTACTTCTTAATCAAATACGAAAATAATTATATATTGCAAAAAGAATACAGAGAGGGCACGGATATACCCATTTCATCTAGCAAGCAGCAAGGTTTAATTTCAACTCAAAAATTTTAAGTTACCTCAAATTCCTTAAACCCCACCAAAAGCAGTATAAGTACTTGTTAATGAAAGGAGCGTTTGTAACATTATTATTCACTGCATCACCATATATACCGAACGGATAGGCGCTAGTACTTGGGGTGCATAAATTGGTGATATTACTTGACTGGAACCAGTAATTTCTGCCAGTGTCTCCAAGCCAGCTGCAATCGAAGTAGTCATACTGACAAGATGGCGATTCCTGATCACAGGTACTTTTCCAGCATGCTTCCTGTCTCTCAATTGAAAGAAGATACCAGGAGGCTCCGAAGACCTTTTTAGGAGGAATGTAAATCATCAGACTAAGAAAAACAAGATTTTAAAAGCATTAAACATAAGGTTCTTTGTTCTTGGTTCTTATACTTACATGGCTTGACAACGAAAAGAGAAGCAGGTTATAAGCAGCATTTAGCCATGCTGTTTCAATCACAAAACCAATGGCCTCTCCAACTTGAGTTGTGAGTGGAATTACAAGAAAGAGTTTAGGGACAAACTGAAAAATGATTATGAACAGGAGCACGTTTCTAGTGTTATTTATTGCTGAACCTTTAACACTGGGAATGATGACCCAGATGAGAATCTGAAATAAGATGAAAAATAGCAGGGTAATGAATCAGTTAATATTCGTTAAAAGGACCAAATTTGTGTGAAGAAATTAATATACCTGAGCAAGGGGCAGGGCAACAATGAAGTCAATACAGAATCCTCTGCGGAGGTACCTTAAAGCAATTTTCTTGGGGTCTATAACAAGCTCTCCTCTCCCAAACACCCGAGAAGTGGGAGCAACATAGGCTGTTCTAAACCGGATGAAAATCTGAATTATGTAGAAGACATCAGCAACTGATCTAATAATAGTAAGGATTAGTTTAAGGGATAGTCCAGTTTCAATGCAAACTTGATCTGAAACCACTGGCAAGAGAAAAAATAGAGGGTCCACAAACAAAGAAACCAAGCATGCTACTAGGAAGATCTTGCTCCATTCACGAATAAATGTTCCTCGAGGATCCAGTGTCTTCGTCTGCACTCTTTCAAAGTCCTCAGAGAAAACTCTGGAAAGTACTCTAGCTCTCAAGGGTAGCCTGGTCCTTCCAGATGATTCTTTGTCCTTCTTGCTAGTAGGCTCTGTTATTTGCTTTCCCTCTTCATTATTTGGAGGGGGCATGTCAGGATCATCTTGCACTCTGAAAATTGAATGCGAATGTCAGAGTTAGTAACTGCTAATCATGATCTTTCTTTTCTGATTTCATCTATCATCAACCAGTATGAATGTCATTAAACAAGAAATCACAAGAATGAACTGACCTTAAAGATTTTGAAAGACAATGCCCCATGGTTTTTCTTCCAAAGATATTGTGATTTGATCTGTAGAGTACATCAAAGGTAGAGATTTATGTAAATCAGGTGTCAAGGTAAACTGTTTGATGAAACCACTCACTGAATCAGATGAAGTTGACCAAGCAAGAAGTTGAACTCAGCAAAGATTAAAAAAAATGCCTTCATCAGCTAATATGCATGACATGATGACATCTCAACTTAATTATGTCTAGCTTCAGCATCTTCTTTGGCCAACAAGGCAGAGGTAAATGCATGTGATTCATTACTTGAGCAAATCCGCATGATTGGTTATTTGCATACACATGCACCATCAGAAAAAATATATTTTTTCCTAATGTCTTTATCAGTTGATGCAGAAATGTATTAAGGCAACCAATCCATCATATAAAATTTTTAACTGTGCATCATGCATTGCATGGCCTGGAGGTGTTATTCCAAACAGAAGTTCAATCTTTAAAAAACAATATATGAAAATAAGGAGTTGGGAATAAGCATTGACCAATATGAATAAAAGTATAAAACCATAAAATACATCTATTTCCCCTTTTCAGCATTCCTGTCAACAAAATTTTCCAATCCAATCCAATCCAACATGGTTTCAAGTCAACAGAAGTGCAGTTTATGGATATCATATATATATAGAAAGTTGCTCGCATGGTAGCTTTCGCTTATCCATGACTCATTAGATAGAGACTCTTCTGATCTAAGTTCTTATTTTCGTGAGTCTTTCAACTCCCATGCTAGGCTTAATCTACGACCAAAAAGTTATCCCTTGGGGATTTTCTCCGTGGGACTTTTCCAACAAAGCCTTTTAGACTCATGCAAGCTTAAGAGTAAGTCTTGTTACAATTTTGTACAGTACAAAAAAATGGAATGAATATTCTTAATTAGGATAAAATTATGGAGATATACATGAACTATTTTTGAGCATCAAGATATTTAAGACTTTATGTCAAATATAAAGACTATTATTTAATAACTAACTTTAACTTCAAATATTTTACTATTATGTAGTTCATTTTACCTGCCCCCTTTTTCCACTGACTAGTAAACAAAACTAAGGTGAAAATTTATAGGTTTAACGTAATGACTAATAACTAATTATGATAATTAAGAAAGAGGGTGCATTTTTCTATTCAAGAAATCTTGTGTACATACATGTGTTACATAGATTTGGCAGTTCAAATAGTTATTGTTACATAAACAAGCCATTAATCATCTATTCAAAAAGATCAAGCTCTGCTGATTTCTGCAATGAACTGCCAAGACTAGAATCACACTTGAAACTCATACAGAAAAACACCTAACCGTGACATTGCTTCTATTATTGTTGTATACAAACTCGAGCAAGCACCTAGCAAACCCAGTTCAGTCCTCACCGGCCACAGGTTCTCCTTGGCTCTGAGCTCAGCCACTTCCTTTTACTTCTTCCACTGCCTTTGGGCTCCCTGAATGAAACATATATAAATCTAGATATTACATATTTCTATGTATTATACATATTTATCCAACCATAGTTAATTTACAGTATACAGGGGCTAGCACTTAACATGATAATAGCCAATTATCTAGCTGTCAACGTTCATGGTCATCTAGAAAGAAATCAGGTTCAGCTGGTTTCTGCAATGCGCTGGCACCACCAGACTCAGCCCTGAAACTCAAATTAAGACCACTCCTAGAGCTAGCTTCTATTATTGCTTCATACAAGGCTGACCCTGAACCTGGTAAGGCTGGTTCATGTTCATCAGCTTTGACGTTCTCCTTGCCTCTAGCTTCTGCTGCTTCCTTTCGTTTCTTATACCGGCGCCAGGCCACCTGAATAAAGAGTGCAGCCCATGTTCTCCATTGTTGGGAATGGAACCTGAAGTTGTGCCTAAGTTGCTTGCTATGCTTCTTCCTGAACTGTGATACCACAAACTTTAAGTCTTCTGCTCTTAGTGCAAACCCTTCTACGTCAACTATTGCCTTGACCATGCGAGTGGAGGAAGGGAGGATGATGCTTGGATTTGTTTCCAAGGCCCATGTTAGAAGTTCCTCACCGCAGAAGTTACCAGGGCCAATCAGGTATGAAGTGCTGTCTACATCGGTGGTGTAGGAATTGAGGTAGCCCCTGATTACAAAGAGCATAACATTGACAGTGTCACCTCTTCGGACAAGGAATGTTCCCTCAGTGCACAGGGCTGGTTTAAGCCTCTCGCATATAGCATCTAACATTATTTCATCCATTCGCTCAAACAATGGTACCTGTTCATTGTTTTCTATTATTTCTCAGTTCCAACCAAAGTTAGGGATGAGAACCATAATGTTGGATGTTGGTGACTTACTCGACGAACAAGGTCAATACAGAGGTGGTGTTTGATGTCTCGCCGGACTTCCAAGGGAAGACTATTGAGAAGAGCCTCTTCATCAACGCCTCCAGTGGCTACCCAGTTATATTGATCATATTTTCTTACAGACAGCCTTAACTCATTAGGTAGCTGTCTGCGATGCATCCACTTTTCTGCATCAGTTCTCTTGACCCTCCATTCTTCTAACCTAATAGTTGTTGCCAAGATGTATCTCTGCCAATGAATATGAATCATGTTTAAAAATGAAGATAGACGAAGAGATAAATAACCCATTAACAAAGAGGTAAATTGGTTTGGAAATCCCTGTAGGCTACATATATTTATCAAGGTATTTGCAACTTTTTCATTGTCTCCTCAAAAACCCATATACTAAAAAAGTTAAAACTTTGGATAACTATAGAATGAAAATAGGTTTTAGAGACTTACTTGCATATTCCCAAAGAGTGATGCAAAGAGAAACAGCCCAATGCATCCAAAATAGATGGAAAAAATTATTTCCCCAACATTAATGCTTGTGTAAAGATTTTGTCCCAGAGTACTACATGCAATAAAAATAAAATAGCATTATAGTTTAATAAAGAAATGCATTATGTTGCTCTATTGCAGAAACTATATGTAAAGGTAAAAGATTTTTCCATTTAAACTTTAAGCTTTTAAAGCACTTACCAGAAATTCTTTAAAGCCCAGAAATAGCAGCTAAAGTACTTGTCAAAGAAGGGAGTGCTTGGAAGACTAGCACTCAGAGCAGGAAAATATATTCCAAACGGATAAAGGCCATTATTTGCATTGCAAATGTTGGTGACATTGCTTGACAGAAACCAGGAAATTCTGCCAGAGTCTCCGAGCCAGTTGCAATTGAAGTAGTTATACTGACAAGGTGGTGACTCCTGGTCACAAACACTTTTCCAGCAGGCTTCCAGCCTCTCCATTGAAAGAAGATACCAGCAAGCTCCCATAACCTTTTCAGGAAGAACAGAAATCAGTGAGCTAAGTGAACAAAGAACGTGCAATTATCAAACATTAGTTTCCTGTTACTTACATGGACTGCCAACAAATAGAGAACCAGGTTGTAAGCAGCACCTATCCATGCTGTTTCTATCACAAAACCTATGGCCTTTCCAACTTGAGTAGTGAGTGGAAATACAAGAAAGAGTCTAGTGAGATACTGAAAAATGATTATGAACCTTAGCATGTATTTTGTGTCATTTGTTGCTGAAACTTTAAGATTGGGAATGATGACCCAGACGAGAATCTGAAATAAGATGAGAAAAATCAGTGCAATGAATAATTTTATGATGTAAAAGGACCAAATTTAAGTGAAGAAATACCTGAGCAAGGGGCAGGGCAGCAATGAAGTCGATACAGAATCCTCTGCGGAGGTATCTCCAGGCAATTTTACGAGAGTCTATAACAAGCTCTCCTCTTCCAAATATCCGGGAAGGAGAAGCAACATAGGCTGTCCTAAACCGTATGAAAATCTGAATTATGTAGAAAACGTCAGCAACTGACCTGATAACAGTAAGGATTACTTGGAGGGATAATTCAGTTTCAATGCAAAGTAGATCTGAAACCGCTGGCACGTAAAAGAATAAAGGGTCCACAAACAAAGAAACCAAGCATGCTACTAGGAATATCTTGCTCCATTGGCGAATGATTTTTCCTCGAGGATCCAGTATCTTTGTTTGCACTCTTTCAAAGTCCTCAGAGAAAACTCTGGATAGTACTTTAGCTCTCAAGGATTGGATCCTTCCTGATGATTCCTTCTTGACCTTTTCTGGCATTTGCCTTCCCTCTTCATTATTATTTGTTGGGACCTCTGGTATGCCAGGATCATTTTGTACTCTGAAAATTGTATGAGAATGTTGGACATAATTGATGATTAAGTGAATCTTTAGAGGTTTTAGATGCTAATTATGATAATTTCTTTGATAATTCCATCTAACCAACATGACTGTCCTTGAACTAATACTTCCAAAAGGAATAATAATAAAGGCATTTAAGAACAAGCAACAAGACCTTAGAGATTTTGAGTAGCAGTGCCCCATGGCCTTTCTTCAAAGAAACTGATGATAGTTTCAAAAACTGGATTCAACCAAGAGATTTATGAACATCAAGGGAAAAAGCAAACAGTTGGATGAAATCATTTACCAAATCAGATGAAGCTGGCTAAACAAGAGCTCAAACCACAGAGAGCAGAAAATGCCTTCACTGGCTAATATATGGCAGTATGGCACCTGAAAATCATATGTATACATATACATAATGACATATATCAACATTGAGCACCTTCTTATGCCGACAGGACAGGTCATCACGTGTGATCAGTTACTTCAGCTAATCGGCATGATTTGCCACTTGCATGTATACTCCCTAAAAAATTCTAATTGTCCTGATGTCTACATCAGTTGATAAAGAAATATTTAAGACAAACCATAATCTAAAATTTTAATAATATCAGTTACAGGCAATGGATTGCATTCACATCAAGCATGGCCTAAAGGTCTTAGTCTGGAGAAGTTGAAACTGAAAGAAACAAAAAGAAAATTGGCAATTGGGAAAAAAGGTAAGCAGTGACCTTACCATATTATATAGAAGAAAATAAGTAATACTACCATTTTTTCTCTTTCTCAATTCAAAGTTCCAATCTTGCACCATCCTGTAAGGGAGCAAGTCAACAAAATTGGCCAGCATTTAACCATAGGGAAAATCCTTGATACCCATCTTCTTCCCAATGTTTTCTTTGCGTTTTTCTAAATGATTTCCAAACAGGATAAACACAAAGATAACATTTTTAAAAGCAATAATTTTAAGGAAAATCAAGGGGTTTGGAGGGGAGAACAAGTCAATAAGGATTCTTTTCTTTGTTTTCCCTCAAAAATCCTGGGTTCATGCATAATTGTGTAGCAAACAACTCAAAAACTTTTTCCTATTTTTTAAGAAAATGACAACAGAATTTCCATTTTCAAAGGGCCGGGAACCCAGCATTCGATTGTCAACTTGGAAGAAAACAATAAAAAATTATACAATGTCGTTAGTCTTAACGAATCATTCATATTTTACCGAAAAAAGAAAGTATTAATTTAGAAAAACAGACAGAAACAGAAGGATGTAGGTCTCTGTCTGACCAAAGAGGAGAAGAATTAAGAAAGATAAAAGAAGAAGGTCGTTCTATTTAAGACTTTAAGTTACATCCTGTAACAATGGATAAATACTGTTCTTTTCCTATTGCAATTTTTTTTTAATAAATTTTTGTTATTTATTATAAGAATAGTTATCGATTACTTAAATAATTCAATGGTTATTTTTTTCATTGAAAATAAGAGATTTTAAATTTAAATTCGCATAACATAAAATAAAATGAAATAAAAAATAAAAAATAATTATTTTTTTATTATGCAACTAAATTAAAAAATTATTGAGATTAGGTACGGTCAGAATTGGAGGAGAAATAAAAGATTACTTGGTTGATTGCGAGGCGATAAGTAAATTGAGTGCTACACGCAAAATCGTTACATAATGTCACGCGCAATTTCACAATAAGTAAAATGAGTAAATTAACTGCATTTTTAGGCCCAATAATTCAACTCAAGTTTTAAGTATTTAGGTGAGATAATCTGAGTTTTGAGTTTCACTATCTTCATGAACTTTATAAAAAAGTGAATTAATGATCGTGTGCCTCATTTGAGGAGTTAGAATATTCACTCAATCTAATAACCAATTATTAACAACTAATTTATATTAATTTTCTAACTATTATCTCGTTAAAGAAAAAAAAAAAAGTAAAATGAGTAAATTAACTGCACTTTTAGGCTTAATAATTCGACTCAAGTTTTAAGTATTTAGGTGAGATAGTTTGAGTTTTAACTTTCACTACTTTCATGAACTTTATAAAAAAGTAAATTAATGGTCGTGTGCCTCATTTGAGGAGTTAGAATATTCACTCAATCTAATAATAAATTATTAACAATTAATTCATATTAATTTTCTAACTATTATCTCGTTAAATAAAAAAAAAAAAGTAAAATGAGTAAATGTATATAAGTGCTACACCAAATCGTTTCTTTCGTAACATCATGCGTAGCATGCCGTTATGTTAAATGAAAAAAAATATATGTAAGTGTCACATTAAAGATTTATTAATTTAAGTAAAAAGAATA
>BPVZ01000016.1:2912742-2924737 GCA_020521535.1 Rubroshorea leprosula
GAAAGACTAATTACTTGCATATTTGCCACGACCCATGCAAAGAGAACAAGCGAAAGAGCTCCAATAAAGATGGCAAAATTATTCTCTCCAACAAAAGTGCTTGTGTTAAGGTTTTGTCCAAAACAACTACTCACATCAGAATCAAAGGATTAGAGATTAAGTAATAAGTCTCATCTTTGGTAGAAAATATTGAGTACCAGCAAAAAACTTACTTCAGATTCTGTAATCCAAACCAAAATGAGTAGAAGAACTTGTTAAAGAATCCTGTACTTGGAACGTTGAGTTGATAGTAGGAAGCATACATGCCACACTGAAAGTAGTTCTCATTACCATTGACGTTGCACAAGTTAGTGACATTGGTTGACTGGAACCAGGAATTTCGGCCAGAGTCATCAAGCCATTTGCAATCAAAGTAATCATACTGACAAGCTGACTCAAGATCACAGGCACTTTTCCAGCATCCTTCCAGTCGTTCAATTGAAAAATAATACATCCAGGCTCCTATAACCTTTTCAACAGGAAGAAAATGAATTATACCACGAACATGATTATTGTAATGCAGATTGTGAAAAAATATTCAGGAAGCACAAAGAATTACATGGCCTACTAAAATGTAGAGAAGCATGTTATAAGCTGCGCCTGTCCATGCTGTTTGTATCAAAACACTAGTGTCCTTTACAATTTCTGATGAGAGGGGGAAAATGAGAAAGAGCCTGGGGAGATACTGAGCAATGAGTATGAAAAGAATCTTAGACTTTGCATTTGACATTGCTGAACCTTTGAGATTGGGAGCAATAAGCCATATCAAAACCTGAAAAATGGTGAGGGAAATCAATTCCATGAATCATCATCATCATCATCATGATGCAGCAGAAAGGAAAATTTTCATTACTGTGAAGTACCTGAGGAAGGGGTAGCGCAGCAATGAAGTCAATCCAGAAATCCAACCGAAGATACCTCAAAGCAATCTTCCTAGGGTCTATTACAAGCTCTCCTCTACCGAGTACTCGGGAAGGAGGAGCAACGTAAGCTGTCCTAAACCGTAGGAATATCTGAATGATATAGAAGATATCAACCAGTGATCTTATAACAGTAAGAATAACCCCAGCAAGAGGCATTCCATTTTCAATACAGGCCTGATATGAAACTGCTGGTAGGTACAAGAATAAAGGATCCAGGAACAATGAAAACAAGCATGCTATTAAAAAAATCCTGCTCCACCAGCGAATGATTGTTCCTCTTGGATCCAGTATCTTTGTTTTCACTCTTCCAAAGTCCTCTGAGAAAACCCTGCAGAGTACTTTATCTTTCAAAGATTTTCCAATCCTTAATTCTTCCATATCGGTCATCTTGATGGTAGAATCTTGTATTTGTGTTTCATCCCAAATAACTTTGGGAACTATTGTTAAGTTGGGATCAGCCTGAAATCTGAAATTTGAATGTCAAATGTTAGAATCAATAGCTGCAAGTCATTTCTTAAATATCATAAAACACAACAGAAGAATTTATGAACATAGAAGGGACAGACCTTAAAGAGCTTGGATTATAATGCTCCATGTCTTTGATTTCAAAGGAGTTGCCGTAGTCTCCACTACGGGATTTAATCTGTATGGTACAAGAAGAAATATGGAGTTTTATATGTTAAGGGAAAAAGTAAACTCTTTGATGAAATCAGGCAATGTATCAGATGAAGTTGACCAGGCAAGAGCTCAAAGCCACCAAGCAGAAAATGCCTTCACTAGCTAATATTAACACATGTACCCAAAAACTTCTCAAACTTAAAAAAGGGGTAAAACTTCTAACACTATCCCACTCCAACCTTTTTTTTTTGCGCAAAAATGCAGGTCAAAATACATGTCCAATTTTCTTTCTTTTCTTATTTTTTTTATTTTTTTATTTTTTTGGCCACAGACCAATTTTCTTAATCAAATTTGCACTAGTGGGCTATTTGCCTGGATCTTCAGAAACCGTCAAATATATATAAAACTTTTGATCTGGAATTTGTAATTACATCTCCTACAAGCAAAGAATTGCAAATTCAAGACTTAAACCTCTTTTTTCCTTTTTTTCTTTTTTTAATGCAGCAACGTAATTTCTTATTCAAAAGAGAAAGTTCAGTCTAAAAAGAAAGAAGCAGAAATCAGGGAATAAGTATTATCCAAGTAGATTAAAATCGAGCATACCAATAAGAATAATCATGAACAGAATGTAATTAAGAATCTGCAAGCTAACCTTCTTTGAGTCATTTTAACAAACGGGCTGCGTGTCTCACCATCACCATAGAAACAGTGTGCACAAGAGCTTACAAAGCATGGGCTAGCAATAAAATCCATCTCATCTAATCTCTATTTCATATTTCCAACAGAGTTTCCAGAAACAGGGAAACACACACACACAGAGTACTATGCTAAACTCATCATATGAAGAAAGAGGAGCAGTGTGTAATGGGGGAGCTCATAAAACAATTTCCATCACTATTAGTCAGAACACGAAGCAGAAGAACTCTTCTTGTTGGCTCAACATTGATCATGAATGGGTTCATTATTGCATCATGCATTGTGTATTGACAAACCCCATTATTTATCTCACGAGACACACATACCTCCTTCCCCTCATATGTCATATTTTCCGCCTAAACCCACAACAGATCAAAACAGCACAAAATAAACAGGAGACATACAGTAGAAAGAGTCAAATTGTACAATCCAAAGTGAGATAATGAAAAATGGCAGGCCTTTTCATGTGATCAATGCGAAAAGCGACAATGGTCGTAAGCATACTACACTTACCCCAGGTGGTGAAGTAGTGCATAGAAAGATCCACATACAAAAAAAAAAAAAAAAAAAAAAAAAAGTAATCCAAGGATGAATTATTGCATAATCAAGACAACAATTTTCATAATTGAAACAAAAAAAGCAAAAGAAGGGTGTTGTTAAAATGGACAAGCGAGTGTTCTGGGGTAAAACGGAGAGGACGTTGCCGGAGCTGTACCGGGTCAGGCGAACATTCTGCTTTTACCTTCTACTTTCTTTGGTTCCACTTCCACGGCACTGGGAACTCAACAACATTCCACGGTGCTCTGCTTCTGCTCTATTTTTCGAGAATTCCCATGTTTCTGCTAGCCGGGGGAAACGATGCGTTTCGTCGGACAGAAAATCTCATGAAAGTCAAAACGCTGTCGTAGGAGTTTTTATTTATTCTTGGTTTAATGCTAAATTTGGTCCCTCAACTTTTGCTCAATACACTTGTTTGATCCAAAAATAATTTTCTGTGGTTTTTTTGGTCCTTAATTAATAATTTGATAATGTAAACTTATTTTTGCTGCCTCTGTTAACGGAGTGCACATGGCCATTAAGTTAATTAAAAAAAGAAAGTAATTTAGAAATATTTTTAAATTATTTTTATATGATTTTATGTGTTATTTAAATTATTGATATTTTTTATTTATTTAGAATTATAATATTAAGTGCATCTAAAAATTATATAAAAAAATATTTTTACATCAATGCCCAATAAAAATTTTAATATTCTTTAAATTTTTAGTAAATGTGTGCACGCTTAATTTAGTTGAACCTTTCTCTTCCGCATGTACAAAGTTACTTAGAAAAAAAAAATTTTATCTTTCTCTTTATTTTTCTATTTACTTTTCTTGCAGTGGAATCTCAATAATAATAAATCATTATTGTTTTTTTCATTTTTAATTAATGACTTCTATCAATAAAAGAATAAAAAAATGCACATTATCAATTTAAAAGACTAAAAAAAAATTATTCATAAAAGAAATACAATAAGATGAAGTTCAGAAATCAAATTTTACATTAAATCTTTGTGATAAAGTTTAGAAATCAAATTTTGTATTAAACTTTTATTTTTTTAATAAGCAATAGCACTCCGATTTTACTTGGGTTACTGTTTTTGGACAGGAAAGAAAAAAATCAAGTCAAACTAGTGGAGACTTGATATGAACAAACCATCTTACTAGATCAATGAAGACTCTTCTTTGCCATAATTGGAAACCGTCAAAAAAGAGACTTGATTGAATGGAAAAGTTTGGTGTCAACATTTGATGGAGGGACTCAAATCATGAGGACGTTTCTGAAGTTAAATGGGTATATTGCAACCATGTCCATGAACAATCTGAATGTTTATAAATAATAGTATATAGGATTGAATTTGAAGGTGATTGACTTGAAACAATGGATATAATAATTCCAACTACTACAGTACTACTTACGTGATATAGAAAGCTAAAAGCTAAAAAAAAAAAGAAAAAGAAACTAAATGCTAGTAGTGAAGTGGGTATATGAACAAGAAGATGTTTATTTAGAATATGAAATAGTTTCACTTTTTTAAACACAAGAATTTGAGAAATGAAACTGGCAGTACATTAAACTCCACACAACATTATGCAACTGTTCACCTCAGTTGCTAGCTACACAACAGGCACACGAATGCTTTAGATAAAGGAACCATAGTTTCAAAGGATGCTGCAAATTTCAATCATTCTAACAAAGACACATCCTTTCTTTGGCAAGTGCAGTGCAGTGCAGCTCTAAGGAGGAGGAGGCCCAGGGTCAGGGCAGCAGCTTCCGCATAAGCCAAAGCAGCTCAGAAGCCACAGGCTGCAATAATAAACATAATGGAAAATGTCAGATTCTAGTATCATTTGTTTGGTCCCCTGCAAAAGTTTTTAAAAGCAATGTTGTGTGCAGAACATCTTACAGGCAACTGCAGCATCCTCCATCTGGTCCCGGGGGAGGAGCTGGTCCTGGCGGATGAGGGCCGAGCAGTGGTGCACTTGATGCTGCAGGTGGATCCATTTGCTAATCTGGGAAGAACTTTGCTGGAGAACTTTTTGCAAGTGGATTATCCTAGCGAGCTCACCATATATTGTTGATCAAGTGCACCATCCCGTCTCCCAAGTCTTTACCATCACCTACCATTCAAAGGGAGATACAAGATCACCAAAATTCAGAGCCAACCAAACAGTTGAACAAAGATGGTTATCCTGCACATGAACATTCCTGACTTTCTGAGAGTTGCCATATGCTGCCACTCACGGAATGGTTGTCTGAGTTGTGCTTACTTGACATGTACTCCCCCGGCGTTGACATAGACCTGGCAAAGAAGTACATTGCAAGATAAAGGCAGCTGCATTGAATCCTGCATATAAGAGTGAAAGATGCCTCCACAAAATAATAATATGTCAAAATTGAAAGCGTCATTTGTGTCCTGTGCAGCAATGACAACGGGTCCCGTGAGGCTGGCGAATCCCTTCCCGTTTCCATTTTCTTTCTCGTGAATGACAAATACGAGGATCCATAGGCATTTTTGACAAGTAATAGGTTGTGTCTCTTATTCTCGTTTCTCGTGAAATTCTCATTTTTCATCCATTTATATCAAAATATAAGTTTTTTATATATTATTAACAATATTCAATTATAATGAATAAAATTTTAAAAATTTTAAAAATTTAAATACAATCAATTAAAATTTTTTAAATATAAAATTAAATATAAATTATTTAAACATAAATAAAAATTAATTAAATATAAATAACTAAATCAAAAAACTTATTTTAAACATAAATAAAGATCAATCCAACGTAAATAGTTAAACCAACATATTTTGATTAAATTTAATTTTTATTGAATTGGATATATATATTTGAATTTGAAATGTATATTATGTATTAATATAATAAGTTGAATTAAATTTAAAATAAAATTAATTTATCTATTTTTTTACAGGAGATGAGAATCCCGCAAGACCACATAGGATGGGGAACATTCTTAGCATAATTTTGCAGGGAAAATTGCCTAAAATTATGCAGGGACCAACCGGCCTGAGGTCCAATGGTTGGTCCGCAAGCCTTAGAGCTTGGGTGAGGCGAAGGTCAGGGCTTGGGTGAGGCGAAGGTCAGGGCTTCGAGCTCTACCACTGCCGTGAACTCCACCAACTTGTGACATAATGACCGCGTGCTTTATATGAAGGGATGAAATGTTCACCATTCTGAGAAATCTCAACTGCTAACAAACTAACTCTACTAATTTCTTAATCATTACCCTTATAAAAAAAAAAAAATTATGCAGGGAAAATTGTCTATACCATTCCTACCCGACCCCTGTGACGGGGATTCTCACAGGTCCTGCAGGGATTGGAACAAATTACCACCCTTAGTCCTGTGCGCATCTGTTGGCTGTTGGCTTTTGTTACAACATCCAGATTGGCTCAAAGACTAAGCTCTTAACAACTCATCTCCATCCAGAATAGTCAGTTTTAGAAACATCGTATTGGCAATTCACTTACAATTCAGTGGCTTCCTTAAGAAGTTAAGCAGTGTTTCTGCAAAAGAGAGCTTGATTCCAAAAACACTAAGTAGATTTTGAAATTTTGTATAATGTTCTGTACATCAGCACGGAGAGAAAAAAGGCATTGTAGGAAGATAGAACAAGTTACAAACAACCTGCTTCAAAGAACCCAGTAATAAAGAATAACTGGAGATGCCCCCAGCAACCTGCTACATTCTCTTTCAGTGCACACAACACGAAGAAACCAAAGCAAACATGTATACTGTAATGTGTTAATCATCAGTGTGATTGCTCTAATCAGGCAGACTTAATGCTGCCATGCTGAATGATTCAAAACGAGGCTCTGTTAAATCGACCATATCATCATCCTGGATATGGCAACTCCTAGATTTTGAAGTCAAGAGAATCAGCCTTTCCATACACTCAACTGAATTAGTGTCTTCCTCTTTGTTGTTGCTTCCAGCACAAGGAGTAACATCCATGTTTGATGGAAGTGAACCCTGAGATGACCTTTTAGTAAATGTGGTTTGTCCTGGCTCCTCTGCATCCTGTAAAGCCTCAATTGCATTGTGATATCCGTTAATGTGAGCTTCACTTGTCATGCTATGGGCAGATGACGACTACACAACAAAGAAACAGGCAATTTTGTTATATGTATCAACTGAGACTAAAAATCTCATGTCAACTTGTTTGTAAAGCTAAAAAAAGGGCTCTAACCAAGCTCATTTCACAAGCTATTACCAGAAAAAGGTTTACAGGAATTCGTCTTTTAGATTTATCCGGTGTAATAGTTGAGAGGATTTGCACAACCTCACTCATGGTTGGGCGAGCATCAGGATCCAACAGTAGGCACTCCTTTGCAAGGTAAGCCATTATCTGCATCTCTTCGTCTGGGAAATTTCCTTTTAAACGTGGATCTGGCAACTCTGAAATCACTCGCTTACTGTCCAGTAAATGAGGGGTAGCCTGAAAAGAATAAAAGGAAGACATTGTTTAGCATTAAATCACATTTTCTACTTGATATTATAAATAATAACTCAGACAACATCAGGCAATGGTCAGCAATTTATCATTTTATTTGGTGATAAGTAACTCAGACAACTGAAAAAACTCCTTCCTTAGAAGACTGAAAAAAATGAAGATCTACTTTACCCATATAACTAGACTTTCTTGTTTGTTATTTGATTTATGGATGGGTTGCAGACCAGTGATAAGCTCAAGAAGAACTACACCAAAACTGAAAACATCTGACATGAGAGAGGCTTTTCCAATAATTGCATATTCTGGGGCAAAATAGCCAAATGTGCCTTGCATCCTTGCAGGAGAGCTGGAAGTGCTTGGAAGTCCGTCAGTTCTTACACGTTTAGCCATCCCAAGGTCAGTTATCTAAACAATAAATGGATTAATAATCAGATGGTAAACCAATTACATGCATACCAACTAAAGCTTAATATCTGATAACAGATGTCTAAAACAATTGAGATATCTTACTTTTGCACTCCAGTTCTTATCCAGAAGAATATTTGTGGATTTTATATCTCTATGCAAAATTCTAGGAGCAGCTGCTTCATGAAGATATTCCAAACCTCTAGCAGCTCCAATTGCAATTGTAACACGAGTATCCCAGGTCATGTCCTCCCCCAAAATTCCATCCAAACAATCCCTCAGATTACCATTAGGCATATACTCAAATACCAAAAGCCTCTCGGCATGTTTCCCTTGGAATTCTAAACAGTAGCCAAGCAAGGGCACCACATGGCAGTGATGGAGTCTGGACAACAGTTCGACCTAAGTAAAACAACACTGTAAAATACCTTGTAATTTGCGATTAATATATATATAACTAATGTGCTTTTATTTTGCACAAAATATGCAATAAGAAAGGAACTGTTTTCTCTAACCAAAATATGTGAAAAAAGAAAAAAGAAGACACGTTTTAGGTGGTACCTCTGTTGAAAAGATAGAGTCTGCTTCAGGCCCTCCATGAGTTTTAAGTCGCTTAACTGCAACAGTGCTTCCATCTTTGAGCTGACCACGATAGACATAGCTGCTTCCCCCAAATCCTATAAGGTTGGAATTGGAGAACTTATTGGTTGCATAATCCAGTTCAGAGTATGAGAACTGCATAATGGTTCCATGTATGGTCTCTGCTTTGCCCCGATAAAGGAAAGAAGCCTTTAGAAAGCATCCTGATAATAGATATAAGACAACATTATGCTTTACATCCGAAAAACCAAGTACTCAATGAAGAAAGCAAGTGGATTATGTTATCTTCAGAGGGCATATACTTATTTCAGGGCAACAAAGTAATAACTCCATATAAGAGGCAATATAGCAGTTCAACTTCTTCATTATATAACATTATACCTGCAATAGGCTTAGCAAGGAAATTGATGTTTACTTTAGCTTCTGAAACTGACAAAGTCTTATGACTTATTAAGTTGGTAGCACTGTTGCAGCTTGTTTCTTTATCCGATGAGAATACTGGTAGCTGGACAGGGAACTTGTGGCTACCAGGGAACTTGTCCTTCCGACAAAAATACCATATTACCGAAGAAAGAAATGCAAGTGTTGTGAGTATGACACACAGCAAAAGAATAATCACAATAAGTCTGCTTGATATGTGTTTCCTTGAAGCTTCAGCAACAGGAAGTGGTCCTATTTAAAAATACAGTTAAGAAACATTGATTAAACTCAACCATTTATTCCAACATGGGCCAATTTACTTTGACTAAAAAGGCAATATGAAAAAAGATAACAGAATTATTTGGAGAAAAAGAAAACGCTCCTAAGAGATGGAAGAATGTACCAGTGGTACAGTTGCAGGCTGTAAAACAAGTAGTGTTTTGGCTGTCAACTGTTACTTTAGGGAATCCATTTGCAAGACACATACAAATCCATCTATCCACACTGGATCCTCCAACTGCCATATAAGAGGTCTTATCAGTTAACCCATAAAATAAACAAAATAATTTTAATTCAAAACAGGATGATGCAATTCAATGAAGAAATTAAGGTACAAGCGTAGGTAGTACTGAAGATGTTGGGCTTAATAATTAAATAATAACAAACAACAAAAAAAATATAAATAAAAAGCAGATTAAAGATTTTGATTGTTGTACCACAAATATCATCAAACACACCTGGACTGCAATCACAAGAGGAAGAACAGTTTGATTTGAGAACATAATTCTGGTTTCCTTGGTAAGGAGAGGAGCATGTACATGTCCATTTGTTTATGCTTGAAGTGTTGGAAATTTCATCTGCCACGAAGTGATTGCATTTTATGGATGGTGTTTCACTTGATATTCCAAGGTTAAATAATGGAGAATAAGAGACGGAAATTCAGAGAGAGGGAAAGGGAGAGAGTGCAAATATTCACAATTTACCACAAAGACATTGCTGAACCAAGATCAAAACAATGAAACATGCAAGAGCAACTTCCACTTTGAGCTTCATTTGTTCCAGTCCAAACACTAACATGGAAAGCAAAACAATTAGTCAATTCTGTTGACATTTCACAATGATTATTTTGTACAAATTAACATGGCATACAAATTACCAGGCATAATTTGACAACAGAAAATATGCAAAGCTTGGTACCATTATTTATACAAAATAGCTAATAAAAAAAGAAAAAGAAAACAAACATATAATACTAGTAGAAATCTAAATACAGTAACTCTCAAATCCACTTACATTTAATACAGATAGAAATCTGCATCAAGAATTAGAGATCATCTGGTCAACCTTGATCCAAACCCCTTTAATCTACTGAAAGCAAATGACATAGACAAAATGAAGCTGGTTACACAACAAAGAAAGGAACTAACTACAATCATGAAAACAAAAGCCCTGGTAGAAAGAAAATATTAATGAAGCTATACAAGCCTATGCCCATCAACAAAAAGCATCTCCTGTGAGCTAATACCATAAGATTGCATATGGCAAGAGGAGCTGGACATTAATACACAGAACTTAACGAGTATAACGATTCAGTTTTTAAGCCTAGACTTTAGACCATGCATGATACATACTCAAAGTTGTTTAAAGTTGAAGACAGTTAAATTGAGGCCCAACATTCAGACACAGACTCCAGATTGTGATTGCACAATTGCTAATTGGTGCAAGAGCATGGTGTAAAAATAAAACATGATAGGTAAGACCCGACAAATTCACAGTTGGCCAACAAACATACGAAGCTTCAGATTTTTTCAATCCGACCCTGAACCATCCAATGGAGAAATGTACAAGCAAGACCATTTCCAGTATTCTTAATATGGGTATTCTCTACACAACAATCCGTGCCACGCAAATTGTGCATCTATCTAATATCTACAGTGAAAATTTCAGACTGTCCTGCAAGATAATGACAGAGAACTGAAGGTTCTCAATGCACAATTGCACAAACAAACAAGAACAGCGCCACCATTCATTAAAAGCCATTTCTACTTTGTACAGAATGGTTACATCACATATTTATGATACACGGCCAGCTAGACCCAAATTACATTTAAGCAAATGACATCAAAGACCTGACCAAAGACCTGACCCTCCAATTAATCCTGAGTACAAGTGCATTAATGGAAAGGTAAGGACACCCACCTACAAACATGATCGTCGATTATTCACAGGACTTGCAAAAGCAATACACTACAACGTCGACATTGTTTTTAACAACACATAATTAATAAGCTAAACCGAATCCACTACTGCCTCAGAGCATAACTATAAGAGAGGCATGTGACAAGACAAGATTGCCCGAGAAATTACAAAGACAAGAACAACAGTTTCTGGAATAACTCAATTAAACGCACCCAAGAAAGATCAATGTGATACAACTTTGAAGCTCAGTATCAAAATATAAGCAAAACAAAGCATGAAATGCACACCCAGAAGCTGAAAGAAGGATAATTCCGAAATTGAGCAGCTTAATAGAAATTAGGGATGATAAGTTGAAAAAGGGACAATGCAAAAGAGACATTAGACAGCAATAGGAAAAAAAAAAAGACGGAGACTGGTGGGGTTTTCAAATAAACATAAAAACTTGGAACAGGAATGGATAGAAAACCCATCAACCACCTCTCCAAAAGCAACCCATTCACCAACACGAAAGAGACTCCTCAACCACCAAAGGTATCTGGATTTCTAGGTAAAAAGGGCAAGTTATTCAATTTCTGCAACATTGAAAAAGGAAAAACAAAATAAACAATGTCCCGCACAACAATTCTCAACGGTTATAAAACTTGGCTTCAAAGACAGACTACATACGTCGTGGACTGCAAAAGTAACATCGAAAAGTAGAACTTCAACGTTAGTGTTAACATTTTGAACCCGAACCCCACCTGCTACGCTGCCGGCTGCAGCGATTTTCCGCTGCATTGGGGCCCGGCTTGATACCGACTGTAGTATTAATCAAATAAAGCTAGAATTACTGAATCTAAACTTGATTAGTCCACTAATACACACCATTTTAGTGGGAACATTGCTCATTACTAGAAGAAAAAACAAAAGGGTAATGTCAAACCGAATTAGCTTACCTAAAAACCACTGCTTTTTCTCATTTCCGAAGCACTTTTGATGGGTCCTCTTCTGGCAAAACCGAAGTACTTGTGGATTTAAGTGCTTAAAGCTTTGGACTTTGAGCTTAGACTGTAATCACCATGAGAATTCGGATCTGGGGT